>JAMKCH010022241.1:0-46665 GCA_023653785.1 Ophioderma brevispina | reverse complement strand
TAAGCCTAGACCCTCCCTCGGGTCCACGGTGATGAAAATGCTAAGCGACTGAAATGTGGACCCTCCGAATCCAGAGCTACCTGTTGGTAGTGTCAAGGAGTGTGGTTTGTTGGTTTATCCAGGCGGGTGACACTGTGTACAAATGCCCATAGACAATTTCGATATCAATGGTGATAGCGCCACCATTTTCGATAAGCTACATAAATAATTATGCATAAACGCATTCAGGCGCGGATCCAGGGAGGGGGCGGAGGGGCGCGCGCCCCCCGGTAATTCTGCAAAATCTTGTAAAATCAGCCCATTTTGGAAGCTTTTGGACAAGTTTCAGCCTTTCAGCCCCCCCGGTAATTTTGACGTTTTTCAAATCCTGGATCCGCCACTGGCATTCATGACGTAAACCGGGGAATGACGTAGCGTAATAGCACCACGCACGACTGGCGAACTATAACTTACTAGCGGGAGGCCCGCGCGGGCTCCCGCTAGCGATAGCTGAGTGAATGGGAGCGATGATACTACGGCGACACCACCTCAGACTCTCATAATAAATTACCCGAGTCACAACATTCTTAACACTTTTATTAACTCATGTTCCTTTAATTCCCGTCCTGTAGCTCATGTAGGTACCATTTTCTTAGGAAACGTCAATATTTAATCCCGTAAAACTTTCTGTATACATTTCAATCATCTTCTTTTCAAAACTACTCCCGTTTCATAATCTGTAGTTTCCGTCATATCAGAACCAAAGCAAAATAACGACGTGTTATTGATCATTTTAACCCTGTAGTCGTAGTTCTCATTTTCTAAAAAAATCGTTATTATTTCATCCCATATACATGTATCTCTTTAGTGTTTAACCTTTTTATCTCAAAAGTACTCCCCATGTGCTAAGCTAACCCGTAAAGTTCCTGTTATAGCCACAATTTTTTTTTTCTCACAGCTCCTCAAACTCCCATATAAAGTTACCGTCAACCTGCAGTTTATGAACCTCCTCTGGCTTCTTTCTTCCAGATTTCTTTATTTTTCACTGTATCCTCAACATCTCCTCTACAAATTACGTTTTCTCTCTCATTTCGTCTCCCTCAACCATCTCTCCCCTCTCTCTCTCTCTCTCTCACTCTTTCTATATGCCTCAACATTTCCCCCCTACAAAGTACGTTTTTTCTCTCATCCGTCACCCAAACCAAAGACCCTTACAAATTAATTTTTACCTCTGTCTATCGCTTTTCCTTTCTTTCATTTCCTTCTCTGCATTTTTTGCCCGGTTTGTTTTGTTTACTTCACTTCTATTCTTTTTTTCTTTCTTTTTCTCTCATCTGGCTCCCCCTCTCTTTCTCTCAATATACTCTCTGTCCATTATTTTTTCTCTTGTTTTTCTCCCTCTTTCTGTATGACCATCTCTCCCCTCTCTCTATATCCCTCAACATTTTCCCCTCTACAAATTACGTTTTCTATCTCATTCCATCTCTCTCTCTCTCTTGACAACCTCTCCCTCAACCCTTTCACCCTCTCTCAAGGCCGTACGCAGGATTTATTTTGGGGGGGGGGGGGGGGGGGAAAAAAAAAAAAAAAAAAAAAAAAAAAAAAAAAAAAAAAAAAAAAAAAAAAAAAAAAAAAAAAAAAAAAAAAAAAAAAAAAAAAAAAAAAAAAAAAATGGTCCTTTTTCGACTTTTTGAACATTTCATCACCAAAAAGTGGACTTTCTTTACAAAATTTCTCTAAATTTTGGACCTTTTTATCACAAATTTCAGCAAAAAGTGGACCTTTTGCCCCTTTTGTGGAATTTGGTGGGGGTGCGACCGCACCCCCCCGCACCCCCCCCCTGCGTACGGGCCTGCCCTCTCTCTCTTTTTTCTCTTTCGCTCTCTCTCTCTCTCTTTCAACATTTCCCCTCTACAAATTAGGCCTACGTTTACGTTTTCTGTTTCATTCGGTCGGTCTCTCTCTCTCTCTCGACCACCTATCTTTCTCTCACTCTCCTCTCTCTCTCTCTCTCCCTCTCTTTTTCTCTCCCAATCCCCTCTCTCACTCTTTCTCAGTCGGTCTCTCTCTCTAAACTCTTCCAGTGGCGTACTGTAACAGACGGGGGATGCGTAGCACAGGTGTACATACGATCACGCGAATCATATGCGCGCGCCGTGACATGCACGACGATGCGTTCAGGACGCGGTCGTGCACGCGATGTGTGCGATCACCACGGAGTCACCATTGCATAACATACCGGTCGTTGGCAAATCAGCATGTGTTTAAGTAAATTACGCACGGCGCGCTGTGAAAGCAAAGTTATGATTGGGCGAGGACAGCCGGTGCTACGATGGAAAAAGGAGGAAACGCAATAAAAATCCCAATCCGATGGCGCTACCCATGCAAAGTTGCGTTTTAATAATATAGAAGCTACAGATTTCATGCAGATCAGTGTGCAGTACGCATCCATTCTCTTGATCGAGTGTCCTATCCCGATTTATTTAGGATCCCTGGTTTATCTCAGTCGTTGCAAGTCTAAAAGTCTGCACAAGTCAATGTGATGTAACATCGGTATAACATTGCAGAGAGCAGGCAATTTGGTGCTGCGTTTAACTAATTTCCGCAATGCAGGTCGTTATTGGTAAGTTCAGTTATTACCCAGGCATAGACCGGGCCTATACTTCATAAGGCCAGGGTATTACACACTAATACCACACTCCGACTGGGCCACAGCATGAGCATATAGTGAGTGTGGATGGAGCTACACAGATCGAATCTGTGACTGTGGTTGAGTAATATAATCCTCAACCACAGACGATAGGTAATTGAATTGCGCTGTGACCGTGTTTACTTTTTCCTTATTTACAAAATTTATCGTGCTCTAAAAACCCTTTTAAATTTAGTTATTCATTCGTTTTATGCCCAAATGCATGGTTAACATGTTCATGAAACTAATTTACACATACCAACTTGGACTCAAATCTCCATAAACGCCAAATTTTTCACGGAGTTTTCCAACATCGTTCGTGCACCTGGCAATGTTGATATAAATTCACATGTATAAATAATATCAAGTGACGTAAAGGTCATGTCAAACTCCTTTTTACACAAGGGAGACTAATTCAGTTTTCGTGATTGCACATATCCCGAAGTTCACCATGTTCAGTTACCAACATCGGATCGCACGTTACAGGTGTGACCATGATATTTCCAAGGTGTACCGGGATACTCGGAGCAGACTTAGTGAGAATTGTGTAAATCAATGCGATAACCAAATGGCTGCTTCATCAAAAAAACCGACGCAGAATAAAAAAAATCTTTCATTCTTATTTAAACAATAATTTTTTAATTGTAAATTAATAAAATATTTTTTTTTTTTTGTTTTTTTTTTTTTGGAATGGCGTATTAACATTTACAAATTCACGTGCCTTTTATGATGAAAAAACTTCCAATTCACAATTTGTTGAAGTTTAACAAAGCTAATGATTTCCAAATAGCAGGGAATGTTAAATGACCTTCGGGTCATTTGGTTTTTATCCGTGTTTAATCAACAAACATTGCGTACGGTCTTGAGTGAAACGTTCCAGTTTACTTTCTTTTTGTAAAACAATTCGACCTTTCATTTTTTGAAATTCTTCGTGACGTTTTGAAAGTTAACATTGTGTTTACGTGATGGTAATAATGACGCTACTTTGACGAAAGAAGGGAGGAAACAAGTCCATCAACAAGGTCAAATCAGGTATGTAATTTTAGTGTAACACTGGTCAAAGCGCAATTTAATTACCTATCGTCTGTGGTTGAGGATTATATTACTCAACCACAGATTCGATCATGTGTAGGATGGAGCCTAAAAAATGTTCCTTCATTTTTTCTGAAAATATAAAAGCATGCATGCAATAGGTCCGTGGTCCGATTGCTAATAGCTTTGTCCAGGCCAGGATGCAATTTGTACCGGGAGTGGGGTAAGGTTAACACCATACGTTATCACTATCGTGCTCTAAATGGGCATTGCAAAAATCATGTTTTTAGCTCGCAATTCAAAACGGGTTGATGGAAATATCGGCGCGCGAAAAACTAGAGATTGGTTTTTGGAGGAGTGGGAAGGCCATTCTATATTCATCAAATCAAAGGTGAAAAAACTTAAAAGGGACCAAACCCCTATAATGTGAGGAGAACACTAGGTAATTTAAATTTGATCACAGTTCTAAGTACATTTTGAGGTTTAAATCTTCATGAGAAATTTCAATACTTGAACTGAATTTTAAAAAGGCTTGACCGTGGTGAACGTTTTTCAAATGGTGTACTTGAACTCGAAGGAAAGAGTTCGATATGGATGATATGGTCTCCTCCCTTATGAATTCTGCAGCCTTGCAATGCCATGGTGGACTAGTATAAAGTAACCTTATTTTTTTTAGGTTCATGTATACCTCGTATACATCGTACGTGATTGGTCAATACGCGTCACGTGACCATGTGTAAATAACCGTTTATACGTACATGGCTGCCGTGATGAATGCCAAAAGTTGTCAAAAATCATGCAATTTCAGACTGAATTTGATAGTAATGATTTAATTTTGTAAGTAACAGGGTTCACATTAGTGTGCGTTTTTGCGTCTATGACGCACTTTTCCAAAGGTGGACGCACTTTGGTCTAGATAGAGTAAAAGTTTGCGTCTTATGTGGATGCAAAAATATAGCCACTTAAAACTATACAAAATCACAGAGTTTGCTCTGGCACATGGTCATAATATTGTATCATTTTCACTCAAACAAATAATATCTGTTACTATTATGACATCTTCATTTTCTGGGCCAACGAACGACTCAAAACAAAAGAAAACCGGTATGTGCGTACCTGTGACCATGAACCGCTCGTACACGCTTATGGTTCCATTCCCTTGACAACCTGGGCAATATATATAGCGTGTTTAATGCAGGGCGCAGTAGGGCGTAGTCGTGCGTAAGTTGAATGCATGAACGCTTGTATCAAGCTCTCTGTGCGTACGCCGTGTCCCAGAATTAAAGAATACGATTATAGTATTAAATACATGTAGCAAATCTGTGAAAATATAGGTTTAAAATTGACTCTATTTACGTCTTTTTATTTAGTTCACTAACCTCTCTCACTGTCCCAAAGGGTAGTCAAGAATCAAGATACTCCAGTTCCTTTGGAGTTTAAGGGTCATCAGGGTAATTACTTTACAATATGCCCAGTCTAAGTTTTGGAATTGGATGTGTATGGATTGTTTGCAGTCATTAAAGGTGCAACAAGAGATTTCAAGTCATCCATATGTGATATGTAGTGATTTCATATAGATTAGACAAATAGACTCCCTACCTTTTATTTGGTTACAGAAATAACTTAAAATGAAAACAAACACTGATTTGTATATGCTTATATTTCAATAGAAAACATAGGCTGAATTTCATATGCTCCTATACGAAATTAGTTTCACAATTATAGTACCAAAGAAACACTTTTCAGCTTAAACCTTTCAGATGGGATATTTTTGATAGAAAGCTTTACACCGGTGCCAAAATCAGAATTTTCACATTTTTTAGGGACACCTGTTATTTGAAATCTCTCGTTGCACCTTTAAGTATTACAACAGTGCTCAAACCTTGACACTGCATATAATTGGAAGTTGACACACTTTTTCAACCTCAGGGAAACAAATTTGCGTCCAAGTAGACGCACTTTTTTCAAAACCTAGTGTGAACCCTGGTAAGTAATAGTAAAAAAAGTATGGTAATTGGTATGTATCCATGGCATGAACAGGGTTCATTCATTAATAATGGGGGTACTTTGGCCCACTTTTTTTTTCCATTTGATTTTTTAATGCAATCAATGGAAGGTACTTTTTCTTGAGTTATATATTATCATAGCACTCAACTTGGGCTTTCACATAATTTATGTGGAAGTCCTTTTTTTTTGATATGTTGGGTGGGCAAAGTAACCCTCCCATGGTGTTACTTTGGTTTAGTTAGTTATACCAAAGTTTTAAATCCGGTCTTGTCCCCGTTAACGAGGGTGGCCGGATACACCTCACTCAGCAATACTGCTGTGTGAGGATTTATTGGCCCGCATGTTATAAATCAAGTTTAAACATATTGTAATGATGGGGTATGGCAAAATAACTCTCTAACTGGGGTTTCTTGGCCCTTTTAAGCATTTTAAAAAAAAATTGAACACTAGTAAACTTCTATGACAATGCGGGGGGCTCACAATGCAAACTTGCTTATAGACTGTGATTGCAATGCGAGCAAGTTGCACAATTAGTTCCAATAATTGTAACTTGCCACCTACACCTTTAACATTGGATCTTGGCGTCAGGTTACAATCACAGGCTATGAGTTTGAGTTCATAAATAAGGCTCACTGGTGCAATCATGTGAAGTCAACTTACAAAAACGCTGCTTAAAACTTACTGAAAACACTTCTGACACTAAATCATGCATGTGGTTGATGTATAGTAATTCCCCCAACAGGATGTATCCTTACATCAGCAACATAATCAAACATAACAATAAAATTGTCCTTTGAATCGTCAAGTTGCCTCAACTAATGCCAGATTTGTTGATGTTGAAAATTAGCACTTCTGCTATACGAGAGCAAAGTTCAAGGGTCACACTGTGTGCGAAAAAGCAAGCCCATCGATATACTTCCGTTGCAGGACCTGAGATACTGATCAGTGAATGACATATTGTTGAAAGACATGAATCTCAGGTCGTGCTAGCAGGACTAGTTGCACAATAAATTCAATGATTGGCAAGTTTGGCACTTCCTATGACTTTTTCTTGTAATAATACTTAATAACAACAATGTCTCTGGTTTAACTACAGAACTACCTAAGGAAGTTCATACCCTTCTTGAACAATAACATGGTAATATGGGTGGGCCAAAAGTAACCCCATGTTTCTGTCTTTTTCTATAAACTTCTCTCCTGTGTCTAAAAGGGAAAATAAAATAAAAAATAAACTATTAATATTTTATCACATATAAATTACTATAGCAACTAACCCATAACACTTCCTAAATTTCGCACATTCTGGTTGAGCAGTCCCAATTTTCAACTGTTTTTGTTGCGTTCTTCAAATGCTAAAAAATAAAAAAATCCTGGGAGGGCAGGGTGTTTGTTTTAATCCTAACTACATACAGCAAATTATATAGCAGGGTACTTGGTTGTTTTCATATACCCCAAATTAGAAATTGTCAAGTTTAAACTTTCCAAAATTTTACGACAATCTTTTTTTTGAAGGGGGGCCAAAGTTACCCTCCAAGGGGCAAAGTCACCCCGTTTTACATGCCTTCGGGCAAGGCTAGTTGGGTACCCGCACCCCAGTTGTATCCCCATAGTCTATACACCAGGCCCATCCATGTCAACATTCGAGATGTACACGCGCCCGCGTGGATTTTTTTTTTCGGCTTAAGTGTGTGGTTAGACATTGATTAGATTATTAAAATCTGAAATTTTGAGCATCATAGTCCATTCGTTTCCCTTAAAGAGCAATTGAAATTTTAGGGGGGGGTCACCTCCAAAAGTGCGCACCAGTAAAGAACTATGTTTGAGAGGGTCACCGATTAGTATGGAGCCCTCCACACCTTTGAAAATCACTATCTAATATTGGTAATTTTGGTGTAGAATTCAAATCTTGGCCATTAGGAAGTTCATAGCAGTTTACTTTTAGAGTTAATGAGGCCTAAATATGCGCCTTTGTCATTCGGGGCAAGTCTGCTGGGGGGGTCATAATCTCCAAATTAAGAACATTTTTACTGTCCATCTTTTGGTCAATAAGAGTTACATAGAACTTTAAACCAATACAATTAACACGTTAGAAAAGTAATAAGTGAGGTACAGCCCCCTTGAAGAATGGGTCAATTGTACTTTTTTGACACATTTTGACCCCCCTGAAACCAATGTTCATTCGACAGACCACCCCTCTACTTTCAGATATGTTGAGATATATCATTAAACAACTCTCCTGGAAAGAACTAGCTTTGTGTCCTTTATTTTTTCCAACACAATACCGCACTTAAGTTACCACAAACCACACAAAGTATACGTGACTCCCAGGGGGTCATTGTTAATGCACAGTGTATATCACCATATTCATTCTCTGGGATATCAGCAAAAGTGTCCTGTGCTGAAGACAATGAAGACATCAAAACACCAAGCTGATTCTTTCACGAATAGTTCTTTGATGATGTATCTTCACAATCTGAAGTAGAGGGTGATGTCGTATGTCACATTGATTTTCAGGGGGGCCAATATATTTCACAAATGGGCAAAATTAGGATTTTTCAATAGGCTGTCACTCACTTATTACTTTACCCTAATGTCCTTATTAATTGTACTGGTAAAAAGTCCTGCAGTGTGACTTTAGATTAAACAGAAAATCGACTTTAAAACTATTGTTTGTACGGAGTTCGACGCCCCCAAACTGTCCCAGATGAAAGATATTGCTTTTTACACCCAGAATAACTTTAAAAAGTAAAGGAGCTATCACATTTGATGTCAGATTTGGAACTTCTACACCCAAAAATTCCCCAGATAGTGATTTCAAAGTTAGGGAGGGTTCCATTACAAGTTGATGGCCCTCTCAAAATGTCTTGTCAGCTCACTCATTTTTGATGGTGACCGCCCCTAAATTTCTGAATGTTCCTTCCTGCGGGCACAACGGCGGTTGAAGGTGCTAAAATTTCAGGATTTTCATTTTTCATCAATATTATCATCATCCCAAAAAGAAAAAATCCATGACCTGCTGCGGTGCACATCTCGAGTGTTGTCACATGGACTACCCAACATGATTGCGGGCAATATGGGTCCCCGGTAAAACACTTATGTAACATTTTCCAAGCAATAATGCATGCAGACGTTTGTCACACATATTCCCAATTGAGGAATATCATAGGAAATTAATAGAACTAGCACTTTGGGGTCTTGCGATTACTCCGTTTGAGGAAAAAATCAGCAGTTTTCGTCGGCTTCTATCCAGAATTCTATCGCAAGGCAGCAGCGCCATGTGTTTACATCTCTCGGAGGTATCTATAAACCGACGCTCCATTGGCCATTGACCTGTATAGAGGTCAGATCATATGGCGTATCGGCTGTGACAGGGCCGCCGATCCCCGTGGCAATTTTCACGTTCGTTAAACATGCTCTGTTTGGAGCTTAGGTGATTTCGAATATTGCAGACTACAAAGGGACACGCATAAACGGTCATCCAAGCAACTC
This sequence comes from Ophioderma brevispina, assembly GCA_023653785.1. NCBI lineage: Eukaryota > Metazoa > Echinodermata > Ophiuroidea > Amphilepidida > Ophiodermatidae > Ophioderma > Ophioderma brevispina. The sequence goes on along the minus strand of JAMKCH010022241.1, from coordinate 37,469 downwards.
ACTGTGGTCTAATGACAATCACAGTTTAGCAAAAGTCTAGCTTAGAAGTGCAAAATCTTCTGTTACACGATACGCAGTGAATTTTAATCAGTAAAGATTTTCCATTAATCGAGTGTTATTAATTACGTCAAGACTTAAAAAAGAATTCGAAAGATGTGGACCTCTTAATTGTTCAAATTTCTTGTTTTGAAAAAAAAATGTATTCCAATGGCGGCGCCTGGGTAGCGCCATTCGCTGTGCCAACGGCCTGGATGCCACAACAGTAGATTTGCATATGCCAACATTCAATCCAATTTTTTGGACAGTCGTAAACCGGTGGTAAACAAATGAAAGGCAGTAGGAGCCACATTGCATGTGAGACTGCATGCGTGATTGCAATTTTCTCGGCAATGTTACCCCCCAACAGTCGACATAGTTACTAGAATCTACCAACTGTGGCTTTAACTACTTCGCTGGAGAGGTTTTGGAAACTGTAAGTACTTTTCTAAAAGAATTTTGAAGAGCAATACGTTGTCCAATTCAGGGGGGCAAATAAGATTTTTAAAAAAGTCACCAATTTTCAAGGCAATTTTCAATTGTGTAAAAAGGCATCAAGGCAATTACATGTTTACCCTAACCCGGACCGGGTTCGTTTTGGGCCGACCGACGGCCCAATTAACGAGGGCAATCCTAGTTTTATTATTTTTGACGGCCAGAGCAACGAGAGCCACAATTTGCGTTTCATTGCATCTCGGCCGTTTTCCTTCTATTTTTCCCGGAACAGGAATTAGTAGCGTAAAATCAATAACGGCCAGAGCAACAAAAAAATTGCGTCATTTTCCCGGAAGACGGCCCAGTGCAACTAGAACATCGGCGCCAGTTTCCGAAAGACTTCCCGAGCAACGAGGAACAGCGGTCATTTCTCGGAAGAACGTCCATATGCAACGAGGAACTCGCGTCCATTTATACTGAAAGACGTCCAAGCAGAATGAAATGAAACGCATTGCACCTAGTTCGATCTTCTGCGGGAAAACCGAGCCGAGATGCAATGAGACGCTTTGCGCCAATTCGACTTCCGGGAAACCGGCCGAGATGCAATGAGACGCACGCTCATTTTCGGGAAAGACGTCCGAGATGCACTGAGAAACTTGCCCCTTCCTGCTGGACACTTTGCCCGATGCAAGAAACCAAAAGCGCCCCAGAGCGGAAAAGTCCCAAAATCAATGAGAAGCATGTTAGATTTAACTAGAGCAAATTTGATTCTAACAAAATTCTTTTTGGGTTAACATCGAAATATTAAGATTTACAAGGCCTATATAGTAAAATGTTAACGCGTAGTAATTTAAGCTTCCCCCCCAATTTCGCAGTGATTTCACGCAAGGCCTATATGTTAAATAAAAAAACGTGGGGGGCAAAAAAGGACATTTTGGAAAATGAAGATCACCCCGCCTATATGAAAAAAAGCGCTGCCAGGGGCCATCTATCGTTAAATGCTAAGCTTTGGTGTTGTAAATTTGAGGGTTTAAAAACATCAAAGTAAGATGAGTTAGTGTTGCTTTTGCCGTGCTTTTTTAACAAGCGCTGGCAGGTGCCCGCTACGTTAAATGCTACGCTTTGTTGTAATTTGCTTTTTAACTATTTTTAACCCTCAAATTTACACAACAACCAAAGCTGAGCATTTCACTAGCGGCCACTCAGCCCGGCGACGTTAATGCTAAGCTTTGGTGTAAATTTGAGGGTTTCAAAATCCTTCTAAAAATGAGTCCGTTAGGGTTGTTTTTTTGATGTGCTTCCTTAGCACGACAAATACAACCCTACGGATTCCAAAGGTCGAGTCGGCTTTCCTTGGTCTTTAAGCGGTAAAGTGGTTTCGGTTTGAATCCATGGGCCGGCTCGGGCCCTCCCGTATTGGCGGCTGATATGGTAGTGCACTTGCGCCAACATTTTGTTACGCAACAGATCCCGGTGTTTCCCACTAGTGGGTGACTTTACCGAGAGCGGCTCTACGCTGGAGAAGAGCTCAAAATGACCAAGTGCCGTATGCCGAAATCTGGATTTTGATCTAGGGACGCTTTCGGTGGCGGTACACACTGCTAACATAAATGCTTTGATGTGAAAAATGTCTTGTCCTCTAATCCTCTGGTTGGAAAGGGGAATTTAACATCAACTAACAATAAAACTTATTCCAAACAGCTAAAATCACGCAGAACCAAGCAATATAAAATTCCAAAGCAGCTCAAACAAAAAGGAACCTGCAAAACCCTTGATAACAAGCACTTTAAAACTAAGTACTTCACTTGAGTGCCCTCAGTGGTTCTATTGCTGTTCACAAGTGGCTTGGTTTATTTTATAGTCTTGCTTTAGCTTGCTTCAGTTTGTTATGTGCTTGCTATTTGTGTTTCTGCTTGTTGTTTTTTTTTTTTTGCCCCCCCAACTAGTATTAGAGGGAAGGCATGTGTTTCTGCAGTTAATTCCTCTTTTTCATTTCAGTGAATTTAAACAAGATGATTTTTCAAAACAAGCACTTATTTCTAGCAGTGACATTGGTTGTCGTCAAAATGTAAGCATGCGCAGAGGAGTACAAGCGTGGGCAGTCAAGCCTCCCGCTCTGGACTTTGTCATTTTTCCACCCAACAGTGTACCGATTGGATCTTGGGTGATCCTCTTGGTAAAGAGCAAGAACCCCGGGTCATGTTCCAGTCTTACCGTAATTCACCCCCGCCTCTCGTGATCGCTCCAGCAAGACCAACACCATTCTTTATATATATATGTTCTGTTCCCGAGACATAGGCTCCAGCCCTACCGCCGGCTTTTTGGCGTGGGCAGTACAAGCGGGCCGCTCATTGTTCCCCTACCGTTACCATTGGATCTAGGGATCTTTCACGTCAGACACACCATCCCTCTTATATACGTTCTGGTCCCGAACAGCCCCAGCCGCTACAGGGCGGTTTTTTTTACCTGCGGCGCATGCTACATTTTTGTAACACACCATGTAACGCTCCGAAAGCGGCCCTATATCAAAATCAAGATTTCACATACGGCACACATCCATTTTGAGCTCTCTTCATCAGCGGATAGCCGTCTCTCGGGGAAATCACCCACTAGTGGGGAAACGCACCCGTCTGCTACATAACAAAAAGTTGGCGCAAGACACACTACAACCTCTCTCCTCACAAACCCCTGCCCAACGCGGCCGAATATTTTTGGTTGAAGCCAATGCATGCCACGGAGCTAGTTTTCCGCCGGAGAGGGTAGTGTATTTGCGCCAACATTTTTTTAAGCCAGCAGCCCCGTGTTCTCCGACTAGTGGGTGATTTACCGAGAGCGGCTCTCGCGAGAGCGCTAAAAATGGACGGTTGCCGTATGCGAAATTGGATTTTTGAATCTAGGGACGCTTTCGTAGCGTTACTTGGGGTTGTGTACAAAAATGTAGCATGCGCAGAAGTCAAAAAACCCGGCCTGAAGCGGCTGGGGCCTGGTTCGGGACCAGAACGTATTATATAAGAGGGGTGATGATGAGAGAGAAAAAAGGATGGCGAAAGTGGCATGTCTTGGTTTGAAGAGAGCGCACGCTAATGCGCGATTGCTCTAGAGCGATTTTGAGACGCTTTTAACCCTCAGGGCATATACCCACGAACCGCCTATAACGCGGGCAAAACCCATTTTGAGAGCCTGGGTCATTCGGGCCATGGTTTTTGCAACAAATACAATAGGGTTGCGGTAATAGAGAGTGAAACCGCGTAAAAGGCGGGGAAACAATACTCGGTATCGCAGCTTTCTGAGATGGCCGGGTCATCCGGACCCTGGTTTTGCGACAAATACTGGCCCGGAATATAACACGGACCATGATGCCGGATGGAATTAGGATGAACCGGCTAATTGTCAGGTCATACTCAGTCCTCGGTGAGTATGCCACATGTACATGTAATCCAGTGCTATCCTGGTGCATGCTGCTCGAGTCCCGGCGATTACTCTGGAGCCCCCCCCACCTCGGGTGTGTGGAGGAGCTGTACCCTGTCAGAAGAAAAAAAAGATCGGGCAAAGGGTATCCACACTATCATGGAGCCCATCATACTTTTGGACATTTTTCTTAGTATGTAGGTTTTTTGCGGATTTCTATGTTTGGTCCCAAAATTTTAGTATACTTTTAGTTTTGGTGACTAACCAGTCTAATCGTAGCCCGGTTGTTTTCCGTGGTTTTAGGGTATGTTTCAGGGTTTTTAGGTTAAAAAAAAGTATGATTTCAAATTTTTGGGCAAGCCCCTAATGATATTTTGTATTTTCAGGTATTTTGACTAGCAACAAGATGACTGTAGGGAACTCCTTTTATTACAAGACGACTTGACCACTAGGGAAGGAAGGTTTTTCAATATGTAATCAATGGATATAGCTCCGTAGTAATGGCTAACAGAATCACAGTTCCCCACTCAACCGCAAAATAGACGATGATAATGTGGAACAGATACTGAAACTCCCACGAAGCCACCAAAAAAGGCAACCGTGTAAGTCCCCTCCTAGCTGAAAAGTAGGCCGCATCGCCCTCAGCAGCAGCTGATCGCAACCTAGTGCGTCACCAAAGGTTGTGAAGCAAAAGAAAAAAAGACCAAGATATTGAGAAACTGCCTGTCACTGCGAAAGCCATCGCAAAAGCCCTCAGATACAGGCACTTACAGGTCCACTGACGATGAGGACAACGTCCTCAAGCAAAGACTAAGTAGACTTAGCCATAGCCCCAACATGACATATCGAAGGCTAGTACTCAGTCAGATCCTCCCACAGGTACAAGAGTCACGTCACGTCAGACCGCTAAGTCGCGGTAGAGCCGGTGCCAATGCCAGCACCACGGCAAGGCCGATTTCTAGTGAGACCCGATCAGTCTCTTAGTAGAGCACGTCAAGAAACCGTAAGTCTCCGGTAGAGCACGTCAGACCGCTAGGTCTCCGAGTAGAGCACATGCTATGGCCAATCCCACAGGCAAGGCCGAGTGGTAGTCCATACCGCAGCGGGTCCTCCTGCTAGAACACAGCCCAAGCGCCCAATTATTTAGACCGAAAAACACTATGCAAGATTCAGTCTCTAGTCAGGAGGAAGGCCGAAAATGCTATTGCTTTGTAGTCAACTTCCAGGTTTCGGAATTCACTTACGTTTTCGTTCCGCATCCGAGAGCTTGACGAGATCAGTGACATAGTTAGTGACCGTGAACAGTCCGGTTGACATTGCCCCAAGTGACAGTGGCCAAAGTGATAGTTTGGAAAACGATGACGACTACCACGATCTAGTAACATTCTTGTGATGCGTAGTTCGTGCTAATGACCAGACACTATATCAGGACAGCTCCAGTAAGGATCGTGTCTGGCTGTCGTAAAGGTTTATGCCGTTGACTTACGTGTTCAACAAACACACACATAGCGGGTTGACTTCGGCGTGTCAAATTATGCCTTGTTGTCGCCAGATCTCGTCAGCCTCACCTTGAATACCACTAACGCACTCAAACGGACATTCAGTTACATTATAATATATAAACCTTAGCCAAGCCTGAATACCAGAGGATGTAACCCCTCCTATTATATACGTTCTGGTCCCGAACCATGCCCCACAGCCGCTACAGGCCGTTTTTTTTTACCTCTGCTGCGTCATGCTACATTTTTTGTACCCAACCAATGTACCGCAACCGAAAGCGTCCCTAGATCAAAATCCAGATTTCGCATGACTGCACCGTCCATTTTTAGCTCCTCTCCAGTCGAGAGCCGCTCCCGGTAAATCACCCACTAGTGGGAAACACCGGATCTGTTGCGTAACAAAATGTTGTTTATCCAAGTGGTTTTGCTTTGTTTCCTTTTTTGTTTGAGCTTGCTTTTGGAATGTGATAGACACTTTCAAGGTTCTGGGCTTTGATCAAACACAATCTGTCTTGGAATAAGTTTTTATTGTTAGTTGGTGTTAATTCCCCTTTCAATCAACCAGAGTATTCGAGGCCAGACATTGTTTTTTTCAACAAAATCAGGCATTTTATGTTAGGCCAGTGTATCGCCGTGTTTTTCGGAGTACTATTGTTGCATGGTTAACATAATAGCGGGGATACCTTTGAAAAAAAAAACCTGCCTAATTCTAACGTTGTTGACAGGTCCTCGGCCCCCGCTCGCCTGGATGCGAGGAAAGGGAATTATTGTAGGCCACATTGTTGATCCTGGAGTGGTCTAAAAACGCTTACCCACGGGTAGGTTCAGCCTTGGCGTGTGTGGGTATTCTGGGCTACGTGCACACGATGACATTGTTTCATTGGTATTTGAAAAAACGCATAGCGGTCTTTGGGGCCACGGGGCTGCCCCGGACCCCGTTCGTCTGATGGTCGCTAAATACGAGAAGTCGCGTATGCGGTGACACGCAGACGCGGGATAACGAAGCAACCGCATCCGTAATCTGCGCCTGTGCAAGCGGGCGCGGAGCGAGTACACTAGAGCGAGCTTTAAAAGTAGTCCATAGAAGCGGCAACCTCCCCACAACCTGTCTGTGTCCCGTGCCGAGAGGCCGGCCGGACCGGTCCGTGTGAGGCGGAACCAGCGGGAAATCCGCAAGCATTCTGACCGGTAAATCCCATCAGACCGCCTGGAAAGGCGCTGGCGGTGGTGAAGGTAAGTTGCCGCCCAAAGGTTCCTAGGCGCTCAGGCTTGAAAAACGCTCCTGGCGTGTGCCGAGCCCGGCATGTTCGCTGCTCGAGGAATCGACACCTAACATTCTCATGTCTTTATGACTCGAACTCAGATCGAGCGATACACCCGCTTAATTTAAAGCTGGAGGAAAAGAAACTACCAGGATTTCCCTCAGTAGCGGCGAGTGAAGCGGGAAAAGCCAGCGCTGACTCCCCACGTGCACAGCGTGAGGGAAATGTCGTGCGTAAGGAAGCCGTGACTAACCGGTGACGGAAGGCGTGCCGCTGAGTGAGGACGTTGTGCTGTATGGCACGTTCAGGGCCCTGCGGACGCTCGTTGCCGTCTAGTCTTAGGCTTTCGAAGTCGGTGTGAATGAATGCAGCCCTAATATTGGTGGTAAAAATCCATCTGAGGCTAATACAATCAGATCCATGGCTACCTCTGAAACAAGGAATTGACGGAAGCCGGCGTGAGGATGTGAACCATAACTAAATACTAACAACCCTAAGTACTGTGTTGCAAAACAAGAATTGCAGGGGACCGTGAAATGAGGCATAGCTGTAACGCGGTGACGCCTCTGCCAGTTAGATGGCCCTGGGGCTAAACCCCTACGGTTTTTCAAACTAACATCTGTTCTACGGGTAGTTACGGGTGCGAAGTAGAATGATTACCCTAGTTGCAGGCTGGAACACTTCCAGACACCCCTTGGCATTGCTGTTAGATTGCAATGAAAGCAAGACACTCATTTGAAACACCATAGAGCAAAAGGGATCTTCGGAACCCCTTGCTAATCTCAGATCCACCTAAGGTCTGAGCTATGAATTCAGGAACTGGAACCCACCTATAAATCACTTTGAAACCGGCAAGAGGGATCCTCGGAACCCACGTGGCTAATCTCGATCCACCATGCTGCGCCGTCGTTCGGGGCCCGGATGATTACGGGCGACCCTGATTGACCGATTGTGTTCTGATCAGTGCAGGGCGGAATGCTGGAGGGGTCTTGATCTATGACCTCATTTCTGTCCTCTGCAATCCCTGTAGAATTAATGGTGGTACTAATGCTATGATTCTCCTAGTGACATTGTATCCATTGGGCTTCTGTTGCATTGAACCCGGTGCCTCATGAAATGCCAAGGTTTGGTTGTAACATAACGGTTGGAACAATGAAATGCAACCCCCCCCCGGGTTTGATCGCACGATTTATCTACCGTTTGATCGCACATTTATACTAACTATCTACTCAGTAGCTAACGTTAGACGACGTCCGCCTTGCTTTGTGGGGCGAGGATATACCGCAACACCGCTACACGGTACGTGTTTTAGCTTTTAAAAGTAGGAGCAGGTCTTTATTGCCGTAGAGTTAGCGGTCTTTCTTGCAAGACCTGGGTCTTTATGGCCCGCAGGGCTTATTTTTAGTTGTAGGTTTAGGGTGCAGGTCTTGATGGTCCTGCAGGGATTAGCAGGTCTTTATTGCAAGCCGGGGGTCTAGATGGCCCGCGGGGCTTAGTTTTAGTCGGTGGTGTGCGTATTTCCTGTGGTTGTTATCCTCACGGGAGTACCGAGGAGTTTCTTTCTCCCCTGGTAAAAAGAAACAAAAGTTTTACCTGCCGTGCCCTGCCACGTGATTTCTTGTAAAAAAAATACAAGTCCAGACTGCCGTGGCCCCGTGGCCCTGCCACGGTCGTTTGATAAAAAAAAGCGAACAAACCGGCCAAAATTGAGGGTAATTCTTTGTTAAAATGTGCTATGCATAGGCCGTTAGGCTTGGCAAGAATACCTCAAGTTTTGGCCGTTTGTTCGCTTTTTTTCTCACACGACGTGGCAGGGCCACGGCAGGGCTGGCCTTGTATTTTTTTTAAAGAAATAACGTGCAGGGCCACGTCAGGTTGAACTTTGAAAAAGGAAGCAAATTGGGTCATTTCCAATATTTTTGTTCTGAATCTGACTTTGCTCTACTTTGTTTGGCAATATCTAGCCGTAAACGGCCCAAATGCATAATGACAAGGCAAACGCGTGTCATTCCATCATTTCGCGGTAAACGGCCAAATGCAATGAAAGCAACGCGTCATTTCCCGTCATTTTTTCGTGCGGAGACATCCCAGATGCAACGAAAAACATCGTCATTTTACGGAAAGACCGATCCCAGATGCAATGAGACGCATTGCGCCAAGTTCGATCTTCTGCGGGAAAAACGGCCGAGATGCAAGGAATCGCATCGCGTTCATTTTCCGGAAGCGTCCCAGATTGCAATGAGGGAACATCGGTCATTTTCGCCGGAAGACGTCCCAGATGCAACGAGGAACATCGCGTCTTTTCCCCGGAAGACGCCCAGATGCAACGAGGAACATCGCGTCATTCTCCGGGAGAGTCCCAGATGCAATGAGTGCCAATGAGAGTCATTTGCGCACCAAAAATAGTTGTTGACGGCCGAGAGGCAACAGAGAAAACATTTTCCGACATGTACCCGTTCGTTGCCTCTCATGCCTCTGGGCGTGGTAGGGTTAATCAAGGGCCAAAATGGCCCAAAAGAATTAGGCGGCATCAGGCAACTGGTACTATAAAACGGGGCACCAAGGCAAGCCTTCGGATTGTGCCTTCGGTTATTTTGCCCCCTGGGGTCCATTGTTCCCGGTTCAGAAAGTACGGCTTCGTAAGGGTACTTGATCGACCATAGGGCAAGCCCTCGCACATAAACAATCGTTATACACAAAATTAGTGCGGATAATTGTTTGCACTGATTCAGAAATAGACAGCACGTAAACAAAACAATTTAAAAAAGACATGATACGCCCGTGTACAGGTTGCACATGATTGTCGGTACTGCGTATGCCTTGTAAAAAGGAACTTTGTACCAGGACGAAGAGTTTCTTGCACTTTTTCCATCTATCCCTTCTTTATAAGATAACCTGTAGCAATGCATTTCAATAGGCTCTGAAGAAAAAGGGATAATAATTTGTGAAAATTTCGGAGGAATAAAAAAATGGTTTCATATCCTCCTCCCCATAAACCATAGTTTCCTAAAAGTCAGTTCTGTAAAACCTCAGGGGAAATCCTTCCATGTATAAATCATGTATTGTAGTTCCACAACAGTGACAATACTAGTGCCATTACTCAACATGTAGACAAATTGTAGATGTATCTTGTTTCTTTTTTAGCCTTTTTTACAAATCACTGTCGGTGATTTGTATAGGGCTGTCTACGCTACGCTGATGTCACAAAAATCGATGAGGGATGATTCCCATAGCTGCCGTGTAAACTGGCAACAAAATGGACCATATTATTTTTACTTGGAAGTGATTAGCAGGAGACTGGAATGGTAGTCGCAAATTACATGCACATTTTATAATGCCTATTCGTTTCACTAACATGCGAGAAACAATCCAAAGAAATGGTCATAAAGGGTGCCAAATGGCCTTGAATCGAAGTTTGTTCGGGAGTGACGTCACATTTGTTTTCACCTCCAATAATGAAACTAAGATTCGGAGTTGCTACACAACAGTGTAACAATCCGTGGATAAAATTAAAAAGTGGTACAAATTTTAAATCAGCCATAACTCTGATGTGTCCTTTTGGAAAGATTTTTTCAGTCTCGGAAACCTAACAAAATGCACTTTTCAGATACATGTGTATTATTGTTATTGTGTGTCCCTATTTAAATTTGACATGTTGTTAGTTCACTAACAACATGTCCGAACCCCCTTAAATAGGGACACACAATAACCCCCTTCGTTAATTTAGCTGTTCCAGTATAATTTTTCCTAGTAACCCTCAAGTGCCTTTCTGTTTCATGAGAGAAAAAAATAAATCATGCTATTAATACTAAATAATACACATGTATCTGAAAAGTGCATTTCGTTAGGTTAAAAACTGACTTTTTCCATTAACCATAACACGTCCAACCAGCAAAAACCAGCAATCGATTACTCATGGTTGCCGTATTCTGCTGATCGGGGATGTTAGGAAAATTTTTTACTTACTCACTGCTGATAGTTGCCTATGGGATGCTTTCCTTCACAGGACATTACCCTTGCTACTCTGCATTGCCACTGGGACACTTTCCCGGCAGCTAGGAGACGGCCAGAAAACAACGTCAGGTGTACGTTGGACCCTCTGAATTTGGCAGATGTGTCAAGGTCAATTTTGCAAACCCGAAACTAAGGTGAACAAAAAGGCCATTGCTTTGCATTGCCACTGGGATACTTTACCCTCAGAAGATGGCTGAAAACCAACTGCTACAAGTTGCTGGTTGGGTGTTTTCCCCTCAGGAGACACATTGCTGCCTGTTGCTGGTGGGACTTCAATGCTATTCCGCCACTTTTTTTTTTTGCTTGTGGGAAGATGTCCCACCAATTCCCAAAGCACAATTGTGCCTATTTGCTGGCAAATTTGATATTTTGGCACAGTTAGGTTGGTAATTGCCTAGGCAACTTCACCTGCGAACAAGAATGCTCAAAAATGTGTACCGTGTTGTTCCTAATAAACGCCCCTGCTCTAATAAACGCCCCCTACGATTTTTGGATAAAACAATTCAACAAAATTAGTTAAAGACACTATCAGTGATTTGCTAAATCAGCAAATCGAAAAAATATCAAAAATCAGATTTTACACTGCTAACATAAAATGCTTAATTGTGAAAAAATGTCTTGTCCTCTAATCCTCTGGTTGAAAGGGGAATTAACACCAACTAACAATAAAACTTATTCCAAGACAAGCTAAAATCAAGCCAGAACCAAGCTATAACATTCCAAAGCAAGCTCAAACAAAAAAGGAAACAAGCAAAACCACTTGATAAACAAGCACTTAAAAGCTAAGTACTTCACTTGAGTGCCCTCAAGTGGTTCTATTGTTGTTCAAGTGCTTGGTTATTTTATAGCTTGCTTCATGTTGATATGTGCTTACTATGTGCTTGTTTCTGCTTGTTTCAACTAGTATTAAGAGGAAATGGCATTGTTATCTGCAGTTAATTCCCCTTTCATTTCAGTGAATTTAAACAAGCTGATTTTTCAAAACCAAGCACTATATGTTAGCAGTGTTAGCATGTACGTAACAAGTACAGATATCCTAACATACCCTGCAAATGATAAGACCAGAAGCAACCTAATAAGGACAGAATCGGAGATTTTAGTCATTACTGTCCGAACGGACACTTACTGCAACACGTAACTGAATGGAGAATCGTATCTTGGAACACTGCCGTTTTCCTCCTTTTCTTTCAATTCTATAGCTGGAAAAGGTAACTTATGAGAATTCTACAGACTTATCCTTCACTCTGAAGCTATTCCTGCAAATTTCAAATATTTTTCAAATCACTGATAGTGTCTTTAAGCTTACCTAAATCACATGATTTAATGGCCGGGACTGTCATAATTCGTATCATAATCGCTGTTGTTCACAGTGGTAATAGTTTCATTAGCATGGAACTTTGACCTTGGGAGGTGCGAAAACAGCCGTCGATTTCTGCTTGTTCGTTTGTATTATTGTTAATCAGCGAAAATAAGCGTGTGTACGGTGATTTTTGACTTTCCATTTTTGACTGTAATAAACGCCCTCCATTTTGAAAAATGCACCGCCCCCGGGGCGTTTATTAGGAACAATACGGTATTTTTCATAAAATAAGCGATTTTGTATAAATTAGAATTGGGATCCCAGATTGTACTTATCGGCAGAGTGCCACCTCAAGAAAATGACCTCTATTACTTGACTTGCCTGAACCAATAAAACAAGTAATGGATGAGCGTAGACACGTACATGGAGCTATTTCCCGGCTATTTCATATTAGAAGGCCGTTTCCAGCAGCTGTTGAATTATTATCGGAGATCTCCGATATTAGTTATTCTAATTACAAAATTCCTTCATTTGCGATACATACATTTTAACCATTCACAGGATTAGTTTACAAGCAGTTACCAATGCAACCATGTAAAAATCTCAAAATTTTTGAAAAATTGGGGGCGCTCTTCAAAAAATGTGCTATTATTGCATTGCAATGTAATGCAGAAAAACTGCTATGATTTGAAGTGGTCAGTGTCATTAGAGCATTCAATTTGTTTTCGGTATGATACAGGTGGTGGTACTGGTTTCTTGGGGACAGCTATTAGGAGAGTCCTTCAGCAGAAAGGTCATGAGGTCACAGTTATCTCTAGGAGACCTGGTAAAGGAAGAATCACATGGGTGAGTGAGTATTAATTAAAGGCACAATCAGTGATTTGCTTTAATCAGAAAATAAATAAATCATCAACAATCAGATATTTGCACATTTGTAAAAAGTACAGGTACCCTATAACATACCCTACTTAATGATAAAATCACATATTTTAGTTATTACTGTCCGTAATTCGGACACTCAGTGGCATTTCTTGGGGGAGGCTTCGGGGAGCGCGCTCCCAGGAGTTCATGCCAAAACATGCAAAATCAGCCTATTTTCGGCTATTAGAGGTCCTTCGCCCCCGGGGTCCCCTCAAAAGCAAGGTCTGGATACGCCAGTGGACACTTTAATACTAAAACACATACCGTAATTGAATAGAGATTCATATCTTTGAACACATTTTCTTTCTTTTCTGGCAATTCTTCAGTTGAAAGAAGTAACTTATGAGAATTATACAGGCTTATCCTTTACTTTTAAGCCATTTCTGCAAATGGTTTGACTCTTTCGGGTGAATCATACACTGATAGTGTCTTTAACCCTAACATGACACACGTTCCACCCAACAGCACGTCCCACTGGCAATGCACAGCAAAACAGTTGTAGCGCTAGATGTCCCACCCGCAAACAGCAGAAATTGTGCTTTAGATTGCCAGTGGGTGGTTTAGCATCCTGCAAAAAACATCAGAATAGTCCAGTGTTCGATTTAGTGAAAAAAATTGCATGCATTTGGTGCATGTAACCCAAAAAACCTACATGCACACTTTGAGTGTTACATGCACTTTTATTTTTTTATGCATCATACCTTAGTCAGTCAGTCAGTGACGGGTGTGACATTTTGTGACCCACTGACACACATGACCCTGATGAATTCTACGGAATAAAGTGCACTTTTTTCCGTAAAGGCTGCTGAATTCATCGGGGACATATGTGTCAGTGGGTCACAAAATGGCCACACCCGTCAGTGACTGTCGATCTACTTGCCAGACCTGCTGAAATGATACTGTTTTTTAGCAGGTTTATCATCACTATTCTTTTCGGGATGCTTCACTGGGTTTGTCATTCACATCAACAATGACATTGCATTCATCAGCGAGGTCCTCCATGTCCTCATTAAAGGGATTAGCAGCGATATTGCGAGAGAATCGAAAAATGTGGAAATGCATTTGTTTTAACTTATAAATCAGGGATAAGTGTGTACAATTCCATATGACTGCTTTAATGTAGAAACAAACCACCAAATAGTGAAAAAAATGAAGTATTTGAGGAAAATTTGTCATACTGTCTCCCGCAAATAGACATACAGCGGTGACGTCTCAAAATCTACAATAAACAGCTGATTGTGGTTTACACTAGCACATAATAAACAAAGATCAATAATGTTTGTGTTTGACGTCAATGTATTGATCATGGTGCACAATATCATGCTTAAAATCGGGGATATTCACCAAGAAACGCTTTTTTGATCTCAAGTCGGAATTTTGATACGCACGTATAGAAATTAAATAATCAGATAAAAGTACTGCATTGTGTTTAATACATGGATTTCAAGCCAACCACTTGCAGGTTATGTTTGCATATCCATGCCAGTAACACAAATACAAAAATCGCTGCTAATCCCTTTAAGGTTACCGGTACTACTACTCTCTGTGGTCATTGTGGTGTTTTCCATTAGATTTTTAAAATATTTTTTATGAGTAATTTGAGCAATATAAACTTTACTTTAAGCTTACAAAATTCTTAGATGCACTGCGTGCATGCATAATGGAAAAGTTACATGCACCAGAAAAATCTACATGCATACAGTACATGCGTGCGTGCACATGTTAAATCGAACACTGTGTCCCACCAGCAATAGGCGGCAATGGGTCTCCTCAGGGAACTGTGTCCCACCAGCAACTCACAGCAGTTGGTTTTTTGCCATCTCCTGAGAGGAAAGCAGCCCACTAGCAATGCACAGACATAGGTTTTCACTAGCATTACTTCCAAGTTCGCCAAATTAACCTTCTGCCAAATTCAGAATTTAAGCGCTCAAATCCATTTCAGGACTGAGATTTAATTAAACAAAAAAAACCAGTGTTTTAATGGTTAACAATCAATATTAGCACAGTATTTAGGACTTTACAATTATGCATTATTGAACAAGCACCTTTAAATAATAATTTTGCCTTATTGATTTCTTTTATACTGCATTATTTAAAGGCTGACTCAGAAATTTCCCGATGAGGTTGCACTCAATTTTCAAACAAATCATGTATTTTTTTTTGCATAATACATAATGCCTGTCCATATACTACTCACTGAAAAGCTCAAATCCAAGTCCTTAATATCGAAAATAACACCTTTATTATAAATATAAAATTCAGAATCCAGAATTTTTGTTATTATACTGTACATAATTTACTCTATGAAAACAAAAAATCCAATTAATCTTTAACTTTGGATTTAAGCATTTTAGGTGACTATCATTAGTTCTAGATGATTGTTTTTAATTATTACACAAAAATATTATATTTTGAAATCTCTGAGTCAGCCTTTAAATTCTGGTATGTTTTGGAAAATGAATGTAAAATGTAAAACCTTTGCCGTCAGAAACTTGTCCTGATTTTCTCCTTTGTATCTGTTACAGGATCAGTTAGATAGAGATGGTCTACCCCCGTGTGATGCCGTGATCAGCTTAGCAGGACAGAATATACTTATTCCATTGAGAAGGTATTATACCTGTTTAACTGTTCTCTACATGTATGACTGGCAATTTTAAAGGTCCCAGGAAATGCAAATAGACTTGATGTGGTTGTGTCAAGTCTACAAGGATCAGGGACCAGAAAGCATTCAATATTTGGGTTGGTGATGACATCATTTGTGGTACCATTGATTTATCAGAGAGTAATAGAAAATTCCAGGTGACTGGTGTGAATCTATTCATGGTACTGACTGCTAATCAGTAGTTCCCCACAGGGGCGGTGCCAGGGTAAAATCAGTAAAAACAGTACAAAATAAACTCATTTTGGTTAAAAACCCCTAATTTTTGTGCAATTTATTGCGTAAAACCCCTGTTTTTCCTATATTTTGTAAATCTCAGGGGGCGGCTGCCCCGCCACCCCCCTGGCGCCGCCCCTGGTTCCCCAAATGATGTCACTGGCAGTGCATTCTTTTTCTGGCCCTGTTTATTGCAATGGAATGTCCGCACAAAGATTTTAGACTAGGTTTATCATCTCATTTCCTTGGACCTTTAATGGTAACTTTAGATAGTGTTTTAAAAATTCCCCATATTTGAAATTTCCAACATATTTAGGGTATACATGAAAGGGTTGATGAAGCATCCGTGATAGCATTTTCTGCCAAAGTAGAGTCATTTTTCTGAGGGGAAAAGCTTCTAAAATCAAGGTACACAAATAATATTTAAGGGATAAGCAGAAATTTGCTAATCCGAAACATCGAAAAAATCATCAAAATTCATATTTTTGTTTACTGGCATGGATGTGCAAACATAACATTCAAGTGGTTGGCTTGAAATCTGTGTATTAAAGGCACTATCAGTGATTTGATAAATCAGAAAATCGAAAAAATCATCAAAAATAAGATTTTTGCATGTTTGTTACAAGTACAGATATCCTAACACACCCTGCAAATGATAGGACCAGAAGCAACCTAATAAGGGCAAAATTGGAAATTTTAGTTATTACTGTCCGTACGGACACTTACTACAACACGTAATTGAATGGAGATTCGTATCTTTGAACAGTGCTGTTTGCTTCCTTTTCTGTTATTTCTCCAGCTGGAAAAAGTAACTTATTATGAGAATTCTAGAGACTTATCCTTCACTTTTAAACTATTCCTGGAAATTCAAATATTTTCACTCTATCGGATAAATCACTGATAGTGTCTTTAAAGACAAGGCAGTACTTTTTACCAAATTCTGTAATATCTATACATGCATATCAAAATTCTGACTTGTGAACAAAAAAGCCTTTCTCTGTGAAATCAATAATCGTGATATTGTGCACCATGATGTATACAGTTTGACCTCAAACACAAACATTATTGATCTTTCACTGGTAACTGAATGTGTCTGAATTTGGGCAAAAGGTCTGAATTTGGAAAGGCTGTATGAATAGGGAATTAAGCTTAAATTCAGACCCACATTCAGACACTTTGCCCACCCAAAGTTAAGTGCTTTGCCACCAAGGGGGTGAAACGCATTCAAAACCAGTCGTCCGTGCTGGGCGCTGACATTTTGAATATTGCACGTAATAATTATCAGTTTGGGTGCTTGTATACACACATAATGTCAATTCGATACAAACAATCCGCCAAAATATCAGTTGTTGGATGTTGGGTGCTATTGGGTGGTTAAATTTTGTCCTACCCATGGCCACACAACGAATGAAATGACACATCAGTCGTCTTGATTTAAATAAACCGCCTCAATGAATACATCTTTTCACCTAAGCGCGCATTGCATTATGAGAAAAAAGAGTATCTGAGCACAATGATCCAGAATGATCCAGGTACACTATTATTACACCTGGCCACCTCTAACACATACATTAATTGTATCACTACCGATTAGTGTATATGCAAAGCGGCACCCACAGTATGTGGAAGAAGCGGAGGCAGCCATTGCTTTCTATTGTTGGTACTCTAGGTTTTCTTTGTGGTCGGCAAAACATGCGAGACGGTGAATTTCTAAAGATTACGTAACGTTTTGCCTCTCTATCTATATAGAACCTCTTTGTTTGCCACCCAGAACAAAATCAATAAATTACAAAGAGCCAATGATAAACAACAAAGTGCTGCCTATTGATATTACACAAACCTCAAGTATTGTAATCTACTGTCCTATTGTGTCAAACCCCATATCTATAATCCTGTTGAGTCAGTTGATTGCTTTTTATACAATGCAGATTTTGGGTGCAAGTGTCTGAATTGGTGTCTGAATTTTGTTCTGAATTTAGTCTGAAATTGTAGGAGTAACATTAGATAATTCCTCATTGTTGTGAGTGATTAAAATTCAGACCATTTGCCCAAATTCAGACGTTTTTAGTTACCAGTGTTTGTTTATTCTGTACTGGTGTAATCCACAATCAGCTGTTTAGTGTAGATTTTGAGAGGCATATTGCTGTATGTCTATTTGCAGGAGACGGTATGACAAATTTCCTGAAGTACTTAATTTTTTTCATTATTTGGTGGTTTGTTTCTACATTAAAGCAGTTATATGGAATTGTACACATTTATCCCTGATTTATAAGTTGAAAAAAAAATGCATTTCCATATTTTTTAATTCTCTCGCAATATCGATGCTAATCCCTTATATATGTCAATAACGTAACACCTCACAGGGCCGGGCTCCGCGACAACGTCATGTCCCACCACGGCGCTTTGGCAAGGCATTCCCGAAATTCATATCCTAGATGTCCGGCACCGAGCAAATACACCTGGCACCAAAGTATTCTCGGCTATGTTTTTCGATTCAGTGTTTGATGTACCATCAGACCATTTTGAAAGTTTTCAAATAAACATTTTTGTTGCTTATGGCTTGCTCTTTCATTAATACCTGGCTTGTAAAAAAGCGTGCAAGAATGCGTCCTGAGATAGAACGCCCGAAAGACCGCAAACCTGCCCAAATCAAAAGTTGCAGTTTTTAGTTTTTCAATGGCATTGGCAGTGTACTGGGACACAAACACTGGAACTACAAATCAGATATTGCAAGTACGGCTTTCTCGCTCATTCAGTCAGAAAACCTCTCTGTGTAGAAACTCATATTTCACGTATTATTGCGTTTGTTAGCCACACAGTGACCATTGAAAAATCCGAAAAACGCAACTTTTGGTTTTGGTGTTTGCATCCTTTTGGGCAGCGGGAATAATTGCAGATGCATTCAACACTAGGTGTAGCGCTGGGAGGAGCTGATTCTAGGCAGTAGAGAGGGAGATGAGCCTGTGGTACCAGTGCAGAACAAGATTAGCACTTGAATGTTCTCGAAAGCAGACTTAGGTCACCATATATAAATTTTCCTCCTACATAGGACACTGTTTTCATCTCTTCATAGGGCATGTTTTATTTTACTGGAAACCATCTATTACGTCAATGAGTAGTCCTTAATCTACAGTCCACACCCAGTTATTATGATTTTATTTTATCAGGTTGATATGGGCTGTTGTCTTCCTATGAACTCTATAGAGTCATAAACTACGTTATATGGCCCCAGTAGTAACCAGCTAATAGTAACGGCACTCTGGGTGTAGGACAAGTCAATACCCCTACTTTAATATTTTTTTACACTATGGAAATGATTTAGGGCTTATTAGAAAGTGTTGTTTTTTAACGTCGAAAAGATGGGCAGGGCTGCGTTTCTCCTGATTTAACTTTTACCTAACGAGATTATAATGCACCGCATCTTAAAAAAAGCCGTACGTAAAATATAATATGCATGAAATTCTTGTTGGAGCTCCCAAAATATCAGCACCCAGGTCTCTTATTTCAGAGCAATTTGCGCATTTTATAGTTCATTAGGCAAATATGCTCCTTTGCCGGCGGCCTCTTGGACGCCTGAAGGTTTAAGTCCCTTCAGGTTGTTAAAAACTTGGTTCGTTTAGTCGTGGTTTAAAATTTCTATCTGTAATGAATATAATGGTGGTTTTACATAAACATGGCGGCCGATTTGAAGGGGCAGGACACTCTAATCGTGCACCTTTTCAGGCGGAAACATACCTAATCCTAGTCAGGTGGACATCCCCTTCAGGTGATTATATGGGAAAATTAATCACTTAAGTGGGTGGTAAAACAACGGAACCTGGAAAATCTGATGATGGTGCAGGCTTATGGACTAGAGCAATTGCAAAGGGCAATCGCTCTTTTGTTCACGCCTTCTGGGTTTGCAAAATCGACCTTGACACATCTGCAATGTGGAGGTCCACGTCACTCACATTCGGGAATAATAATAATATAATGCAGGCATTTATAGAGTGGCTCTTACAAGATAAACGCAAGTATCATGCCGTGCTTAACCACTTACACTGGCAACATAAATGCTTGATTTGAAAGAATGTCTTGTCTGTGCTCATCCTCTGTTGAAAGGGGAATTACATCAACTAACAATAAAACTTATCCAAGATCAAGTATCGTCAAGCCAGAACGCAAGCGATAACATTCCAAGGCAGTCTCAAACAAAAAAGGAAACAAGCAAACACTTGATAAACAAGCCCTTAAAAGCTACAGTACTTCACTTTAGTGCCCTCAAGTGGTTCTATTGTTGTTCAATTGCTTGGTTATTTTATAGCTTGCTTCAGCTTGCTATGTGCCTTGGTTCTGCTTGTTTCATCTAGTATTAAGCGGAATGGTATGTTATGCTGAGTTATATTCCCGCTTTCATTTCAGTGATTTAACAAGATGATTTTTCAAGCAAGCACATATATGTTAGGCAGTGTTATTTATTAACAATTCTAGACGTAGACAAATCACTTTACAAACGGCAGTCAGCTTAATCATCGCCATGTTGCTACATCCAAACATGACGAGACACACAATGGGTACATGAGAGCTTCATGGTTCATTTGCGCCATAATCGCAATGAATCCATTAGGAGAGTGGCAATTCTGATTTAAATCAATAGCATGCCTCTATAGGCAAAATTAAATCCAGAATTGGTTTACGTTAAGCCTGAATAAATCCCGTAAGTAGCCCCATTGAATTTGAAGTCTGGGACTCCATTGGGTCCACAGGCAAGCTCTCTAACTGTCTAGCCCATCTCTGAGGACCCTTGGCGATACTTCTGAGTCTTTGCTATACTTTTTGAGGACCTTTGCTATAGCTTCGAGACGGCTTTTGCTATACTTCCGATGACTCTTTTGTTCGAAAGAATTGTGTAATTAGTCCGCATAAGTATATGTCATAGCAATGTACACCCACACACCTCTCTTTCTGTTAGATGTATACAACTTCCCCATCTGTAAAGTAATAAATGTATTGCATTGTTTCACTTCATTGGCTCTGATATCATCCTTTCAGATTGGATGATCAGTATCTAAGAAGGAATCCAGACAGTAGACTGAAGACCAACAGGTTGGCTCAATTAGTAAAGAAGGGCAATCACCCCCGAATGCTAAAACTCTCCAAGGTGTTTTTTGTGTCATCAGCTGTAGGTAGAGAACAAATGAGAAGTATTTCATTGCACTCTCCATAGCAGTCGCATTGCCATTGAATGGCAGTATCTATTGAGAGGGTGCCAAATGGCCCCCTCAGAAAATGCCTCGGCACTGCCCTTCAGTCCCCACCCCCCCCCACCCTTTGCAAGGTCTGGTATGCCCTAGTAGGTGTGGTCAAAGGGGCTAATTGATGCCTCGAGGGGTACTTGTAAGTAAAAACGGGAATGACGGCTTCATTGTGTTGTTTTGTTTTATGACAAATTCATAAATATCAATTTGGTGGCTGAAAATAATTTATGTCTATTTTATTAAGTTGGACTGCTTCTCAGTCTACAAACTAAGAGCCCTAACTGTTTGTCACCAAATGCAATATTTCTGGAAGATGAGATTAGGAATCTTAGTTTTGTAGGTTAACCCTTACTAAGACCCAAAACCTAAGACACTAAGGTTTCTATGGCACAAAGAAAAGTTAGAGCCAGTCTAACTTTAGACCCTTCTCAACTACAAAACTGAACCCTAGGGTCTTAGTTCTTAGGTCTTAGATCTTAGTCTAGAGAATAATCATAAGGTGGTAATTTTTTACCCACAGTGCGACAATACTCGCCCGTAAACGGCTCTACCGGCTCTGTGCCGCAGCCCTATGAATGCGCTCAGTGCATCACATCAGAGAACCATAATACCAGAACAGATTTGCCAAGAAGCTGGATTTTAGAAGCAGCTGAGGCTACTGTAGTACCAGCCTCGGAGAAAACGCTGGCCGGGAATCGAGTATGGATCGAGAAACCAAATTCAATCGCATAAAGCCACAAAGAACGACGAGCTCCTACCCTTGGATCTACCCGGGACCCCATCATTGGCTGAAAGGCTAAGGAAGATACTCTGGCCAATACCACATTTCCCCGAATCTTTGTTCTTTAACAATTATACATCATCATGAGATGCACTAACAAGGAGGGCTCTTCCTTTAAAAAATAAGACGGAATAGATTTTTTTTGCTTTCCATGTTTTTTGGGTCTAGGCGGGTTACTGGGATTGTTTTATCGCCCTGCTGGCCTTGAAAAGCAGCAAGGGGGATTTGCGAGGTGCGCTGTCCGTATGTATGTGTATGTATGTAATGTATGTGTGTTCCAGTTTGGTTATGTTTTTTCGTTTTTCGCCATATCCGGCCTCCGAAACTTACACTCCGTTAAACCATTATCTTGCTTTGAGGTGTCCGATACGCGATAATACCGGATCCTACGCATGATAAGGAATAAAATTGGATGATTGGGCCCCAATATTTATTGGCTTGCGCTATGAGTTTTAAAAATATTGTGCTCGACTGCGGCTCGGCCAATATTTTGCAAGCCACTCAAGCTCGACCATAATTTGGGCTCATCAATCCAATTTTATTACAAGATCTGGGGGGAAGGTCAAATAGGGGTCCTTCATATGTGTATGATTTCAAAGGTCATGACCTAAGGTCAAAGGTCATCTGAATCATGTTCTCAGTTCCAGTTGTGGTTAGGTTTGGTTAGCTGTTTCTTTTTTTTCGCGTCTCCTTCGAAAAGTTTAAGTCCGATTGAACACAACGTGGGGTGAAGGTGCAACAGGGGATCCTTCATATGTGGATTGATGTCAAAGGTCATGACAAGGTCAATGTCAACTGATGTCAATGTTCGGCAGTTGGTTAGTTTATTTGTTTTTGCTGTCGTCTTTGAAAGTTGAATTGCTGATTACCACCTAACCTGGGTCGAAGGTGCAATACGGTTCCTTCATATTTTGTTGAGGTCAAAGGTCACATCTCAAGTCAAAGGTCTATCTGCGGTCATGCCCTGCAACTGACAATTGTGCCAACTAACCAACTTGTATATACTTCCATCTTGCGCATGGGTATCGCGTCAAGTTTTTACTGCTGTAATTTTTCCTGCTTCTTCTATTCTCTCTCCTCACTCGATCCTCTCCTCTCCTCTCCTGCTTTAAAAACGACTTGTGCTCCCTTATTCATTTGGGTATATGTTGATTAGGAGGTAGGAGGATTATGTATACATGCAAACAAGGGATTTTTACATAACTTTCTGAATAGTCTCCTATAATGCATTGTAGGTGAACTTAGTAAACCATCATTAGCCAAAACTCAGCTTCTAACAATATTTTGATGTGCACTAAGATTATAATGTAGTGAGCCAATCTTGATGTTGTAAGAGGTGGTAAGCTTATAATGCTGGCAAAGATGATAGAACCCCCCCGCATTAATTTTGATTGGTATTCAAGCACTATTGGTGTAACTATGAGACTGTACTAAAGAAGATGACCCTCTGGTAGTAAGTGTTCTCCGCATTTATAATCTGATTATTTCCTTCAGCGCATTAATCTCATTCTGTGATACAGTAAGTATAACACAGAAGTATGGCTCGTCAGAAAGGATCACAGACTCTATACGCGGAGACTGTGTAGTAGACTGGGATAGAGACTGTCTAATTTGCCAAAACAGCCATAGCCATGTCAGTAGACGATAGTGTTAAACCGGTACGTCATCTCATGGTGTTCTCTCCGTAAGGGTGACCTGGGTTGACCGACATTCTTTCACTGACACACCTATGAATTCGGAAACTCTTACGGGATAAAGCCACATCTCTGAGGACCTTGCTATAATTCTGAGGATCTGTGCCTATACTTTTGGGGCCTCGCTATAACTTCCGAGGACCTGCTATACTTCCGAGGACCTTTGTTCGAAAGAATTGTGTAATAGGTCCGCATAAGGATATGTCATACAAGTACACCCACACACACTCTCTCTTCTGTTAGATGTATACAAACTTCCATTGTTAAGTAAGAAATGTATTATTTTTTGTTTGGTGGATGCATGATATCATCTTTCAGATGGATGATCATACAAGAAGGAAGTCGAGAAGTAGACTGAAGACAACAGGTGCCTTAGTAAAAAGCCATATACCACCCCCCACCGAAGCTAAAAACTCTCCCAAGGTGTTTTTGTGTTCATCAGCTGTAGGTAAGATACTAAATGGAAAGTATTTATTCACTCTCAATAGGAGCCATTTGCCATGAATGCATATCTATGGAGAGGGATACAATTGCCCCTCAGAAAATGCCTCGGCACTTCCTTCAGCCCACCCACCCCCCCTTTGCAAACGGTCTGGTTATGCCCAGTGGTGGGTCCAAAGGGGATAATTGACCCGGGGGGTTACTTGTAAAGGTATACGGGAATGATCGGCTCATAGTCGGGTTTTGTTTTTATGACAAATTCATAATATACATTTTGCGTGCTAAAAAGTTAGGTTCTTAAGTTTTATAGTTGGACCCTTCTCAGCTACAAAACTAAGACCCTAAATGTTTTGGCAACAAAATCCAAATTTTTGAATTTGCGATAGGATCCTTAGTTTTGTAGTTAGACCCTTACTAAACTAAAAACTAAGACCCTAAGAGTTCATATGCACAAAAAGGTCTAGACCAGGTATAACTTTAGACCCTTCTCAACTACAAAACTGAACCCTAGGGTCTTAGTCTCTTAGGTCTTAGATCTTAGGTCTTAGATAATCAATAATGAGTATTTTTAACGTGCGACCTATCCACGTAAACGGATCAAGGCGATGTGCAGCCAGCCATGAAAGGCGATCAGCAAATCAGAGAAAACATAATACCAGAACAGATTTATGCCACGAAGATGGATTTTAGAGTGGCCAGCTGGAGGGAAACTGGAGTACCCGAGACATGCGGGAACGAGTATGGATCGAGAAACACAAATTCACATAAAGCAACAAAGAACGAGCCCCTACCGGGGATCGAAACCCGAGACCTCATTGCTGATAGGCAAGGGAAGATACGCTGCCCCCACACGTTTCCCAAATTCCTTGGCGTCTTAACAATGTATTAATCACATGGAGATGTCAATAAAAAGTAGCTTCTCCTTTAAAAGAGGAATAGATTTTTTTTCTTGCCATGTTTTTGGGGCAGGAGGGTTACTGGATATGTTTTTATCCCCCGGCTTGAAAGGCAGGGGGATATGCGAGGGTGACGCATGTCGATGTATGTGTATGTATGTATGTATGTGTGTTCCAGTTGGTTAGGTTTTCGTTTTCGCATCCCATTCGAAAAATTAAACTCGATTTAAACCATTATCATGCTGTGAGGTGTCCGATACGCGTAATATCGGGATCATACGAATGAAATATTCTTCACCTTTTTCTTCCGATAAAATCTGGATGATTTGCGCCCAAGATTTTATTGGTCTCGATATGAGTTTTAAAATATTGGGCTCGCATGCGTCTCGCCCAAGATTTTTTCGCAACTCATAGCTCGACAAGACGTTTGGCGCTCAATCAATCCAATTTTATTACAGATTGGGGTGAACGGTGCAATTAGGGGACTCTTCATATGGGATGATGTCAAAGGTAAATGCGACCAAGGTCAAAGCGTCATATGAAGTCATGTTCCAGGGTTTCCAGTTTGTTAGGTTTTGGTTAGCTAGGTTTTCGTTTTTCGCGTCTTCTTCGAAAAGTTAAGTCCGACTTAAACCAGAATTGGGGTGAGTGCAATTGGGGGTCCTTCATATGTGGATGATGTCAAAGGTCATGGACCCAAGCGTCAAAGGTCAACTGATGGTTTCATGTTCCAGTTTGGTTAGTTTGGTTTTCTGTCGTCTTTGAAAAGTTGAATTCTGATTACAACCTAAACTTGGCGTAGAGGTAGCAATAAGGGTTTCTTCAATGTTGTTGAGGTCAAAGGTCCACAACCAAGGTCAAAGGTCATCTGCGGTCTGCACTGCAACTGCAATTGTGCCAACTAAACAATTGTTTATACTGCCATCTCGCCAGGTTTGGATCGCGCAAGGTTACTTGCACTGATTTTTCTCTCTCTCTCTCTCTCTACTCTCTCTGCTTGCTTTCAAAAACACTGTTGCCTGATTCATTTGGGGTATTATTGTTGATTAGGAGGTAGGAGGATTATGTATACATGCAAACACAAGGGTTTACATAATTTGTAATTATCCCTTAATGCATTGTAGGTGAACTTAGTAAACCATCATTAGCCAAAACTCAGCTTCTAAGCAATATTTTGATGTCACAATTAAGATTATAACTGTAGGAGCAAATCGTGATGTTTGTAGAAGGTGGTAGGCTTAAATGCCTGCAACGAGATAGAAGCATTATTTTGATTGGTTATTCAAGCAAGCTATTGTGTAACATGAGACTGTACAAAGAAGATGACCTCGGGGAGTAAGCTTAAACCAGATATTTCTTTTTGAAATATTTCCTTCAGGCATTATCCAGCTCTGATACAGAAGTATACACAGAAGATGCTCCAGAAAAGGACACAGACTCTATTACCAGACTGTGTATAGACTGGGAAGAGACTGCTAAGTTGCCAAACAGCCATAGCCATGTCAGACGAGTTATTGTTAGAACCGGTAAGTCATCTCATGGTGTTTCCGTAAGGTGACCCACTTCTTTCTGACACACTTATGAATTCGGAAACCTTAACGGAATAATCCACATCAACTGTGTGGCTTATTTCATTAAGGTTTCCGAATTCATAAGTGTGTCAGAAAGAAGTAGGTCACTAATGACCGGAAACACCTGTGATCTAACATTGTCGCTCAAAAAATTGTTTGGTGATATACTAAAGGTGGGTGACCCAATCGACAACCTCGTCCCTCACTTTACCTCATTAAAATTGAAATTTTGATATCAGAAGAAAGCTCGCCTTTATTTCTCATTACCTGAAATATTTAATGGCTGAGAAATGGTTTCCTTGATGTTGTGAATGCAAACGTCCCCAAATGTGGTCGACCAAACTTGCATACACAAACTATCCTGGCCAATTTTCTATAAACATGTACAGTGGGTTTTTACCATCCAAACAGCTGACAAATTCAAAATTGCAAATGGTATTTTTGGTGTTTGCTTCTCTGTGATGGAGAAATCAACATTTAACAACATGAGCGGATCACCCACCTAAAACCGAGCAATTTTGTAATATGTCCTGTATCATGTACTGACAAGATAAAGTTGAGGTTTTGAATTTTGGTTGTCTAACTACACTTGCAAAGTTCCTGTTTGAGTTTGTAGAATTTGTAGGTATGTTAATCATATCTCATATCATGTTTACCAATCAGTGTTAGTTTTTGTATCACTTTGTGAGGATTTGCAGGAGACATGTAATAATCCAAATTCTGTTTGTCTGTCCATGTGTGTATTAAAGTTTAGGTTATCCTTTTTACAAATTGCTCATGCAATACTTTTATATCATATTAGGTTGCTTTTGGTCTTATCACTCTTAGGTAATGTAAGTGCACCAATACTTTTTACAGACTAATATGCAAAAATCTGACTTTGATGATTTTTTGTTTATTTTCCGATTTAGCAAGTCACTGATAGTGCCTAAGATGTATTGATATCAGACTACATTTTAGCAAAAGTGCCTTTTCATGATGCATGAATTTACACCTCAAATTTTAATGGTTTCGTTTGCAAAACTGAAGACAGTTTGATTTTTTTTCTGCATTAGAAAGTGGAAATGTTAAACTATTGTTTATAAAGCGGCACTGGCACATTTTCAGAAAATATGAACTTTCTTCAATTTGCTCTTAAATGATAGTCTAGGCCAGTCTAGGAGGAATAGAGATATATTTTACACATAAAAATAACATAATACCCAAAAGCAGATTTAAGAGTGATTTAAAGAAGAGAAACTAAACTTTAAATTGATAATCCTCATCTTCATTCTCACACCAGGTATAGTACTAGGAAAAGAGGGCGGTGCAATGCAACAGATGATTTGGCCATTCTGGTTGGGCATTGGTGGTGTCATTGGTTCGGGAAAACAGTTCTTCCCCTGGATCCATGTGGATGACCTCGCTGGAATTTTCGTCCACGCAATCGAGAATGAAAGCGTCAATGGCGTCCTGAATGGTGTCGCTCCTCAAGTAATCACCAATTATCAGTTCACGAAAGCATTGGGTGCGGCTTTGTGGAGACCTACGATCTTTCCTCTACCGGCGTTTGTAGTGAATGCAGTGTACGGATATGAACGGGCCACAATGTTATTGGTTGCGCAGAATGTAGTACCTAAGAGAACACTTCAAAGTGGCTATCAGTATAAATTTGAAAATATTGATAATGCCCTAAGGACATTGTGAATAAGTAATACTTGTAGTTGGTCAAGGGTGTTTTTAAATCAATCCCATGATGCATTGCAATGTGCCTATACCATACTGTACTAAACACATGTCCAGTACTTAGGGATAAAAGTGTTCCAAAAGTTTAAGAACCACAAGGAATTTCATAATCATGCAAAAAATTCCCTAAGCGTTAACACTCTGTGGGCTAAAATGATTGTTAAAGTCGGGGGTTTTATGTGTTAAGAATGGGATTTTTGTGTGATCACATGACCCTATTGAGGTCAATTTCCCAAACTGGTGCATTGTGGGATGACTCAAAACACCCTCTGGTAGTTGGTGTGTGCTTGCTCAGTATCATTTAAGCAATATTTTTTTTTATTTTTTGCAATTAGTTTTGTGGAAGATGATAACTGGCAGAGCCAAGATATTGAACACAGTACTATTTGGAATTTTGTAAAGTTTGAGAACTGTTAAGGGGGTTTTCAAAAGCCTGAAAATGTCAAGTTATGTAAACTTATTAGAGATAAATTATGCTTTAATATGCTTTTTATAGATACATCCATTGAGTGTCCCACTATGAGCTAGAGTTGTGTCTTAACACCAATGGCAAATTTCAAGTAACTTCCGTTCATCAGTGGATTTAGAAAATACACCTTCTGGTTTTCGGGCATGATATATGATGCCCAGAGCACACAAAGTCAGTTCATGTCAATTCATGTACAAGTACAACCCACTTCGAACTGTTCCTTGGAGGATGAGCATATTGTAACTCATAGTGTGTACACTGAGTGCTATGCTATACTGTAGTTTCCCTGCTGTTTATTGTCCCTACAAATAAATTTGAAAAGGGGACTATAATTATATGAGCTTTGTGTAAGGCTGGTTTGGGGATATGACTATTCATTTCTTTTTAAATCTCGTTCTGGACGAGTGAATTCTAAGGTTATTTTGATTTTGCCTAAACAAATCTGGGAAGTATTCATGGCCTTAGATGAATTTTTGGGCTGGATTTTAGTTTTATACATGAAGTTAATGGGATTTTGAGTTTATAAATTAGAAAAATATACATTGTAATCGGGTGGGGCACCTTTAAGTTCAGGTGATTAGATGGTATTAATGTGGCGCTAGCACATTTTCTTCTATGTACAAAATTTCTCTCTTTCTTTTCTTTCTTTCTTCTTTCTTCTTCAATTTGCTCGCAAATGATAGTCTAGAACTCATGGTGAAGACTAATTACTGATAGATTATTTACACATAACAATCACATAACCCAAACAGGGCAATTAAGAGGCCAATGGCATCCAGGTATTTTGTAGGCCAACTTCACAATTTATTTAAAACCACAAAAGGTCACTGCGAACCCCGTCAAATGGGTTGATGCTGTGGAATCAACTCAGCATGTGTTTTCTTTGGGTAATCACCAATTCCTCAGCTGATGAATTAATGATGCTGAAATATAAATTTGGATGAAATCTTGAGGGCGCCTATTTTCAAATGTGCCAACGTGCGTGTTAGTGGTGTCTTGTTTGCGGTACAGATTGGGAGTTTGTGTGGCATACACTGTCCAACATTATGTTAACCTTGTGATATAATTGGTTACTGTTTCCCATATTTTGAAGATTTAAAGGTGCGTGTTCCAATCGTTATTTGGAACCCCCTGATTTACCCGGAAGTAGTATCGTTTTGATATCGGACGAAAGGCCGTAGTTTTCCTTTCTCATGGTCGCCTGAAGTTAAGCCCTCAAATCTCAATCCATTTCAATCCCAGAAATAAACAAAACAACCATAATGTAATTGTTAACCATCAATCTTAGCACAGTATGATAGGGCTTTGCAATATGCACATTATTGCTTCTATCTACCATCGAAACCGCAACCGCTAGTTGTTCCCACGTAACTTCATGGGGGTATGTGGCATTGGTGCAAGTGCGTCTCTCATATCAAGCAGAGAGCACACATAGCATAAATCGGGAACAAGCACCTGTAATGGGACTTCCAGTAAAATGACTTTATAGGCTCCACTCCCCAACACAGCACACCTTTTTTTTGCTGTGGTGACATGTGGCATGGCATTTTTTTACACACCACGTAATTCTGAGGTGTACTTATTGATGTTTTGGAGCCCTACAACAGATGTTTTGTATGATATGTGGTCATTAGGTATGCGACACATTTGCCATGGATTAAGATGTAGTGGGTGTAATCACAACTTAGTCGTCTTAGTGTATCTACAAGTCATTGACAATGGCTGACCTAACGTTAGGGTGATTTCCTGTGGCGCAAATTGACCAAATCCTGGCTTCCACCCCCGGTGGGGGTCACTTGCTGAGATTATTTGGGTACTCATTCTGGATTTGAGCTGTATATCAGCTATTTATTAAAAACAAATGCTGCTCTCCTCCATGATTCACTTGGAATTGGGCAAATGAATCGTGAAAGCTTTGGAGGGGACGTTAAGGCTTGTTGGTCCCAGGGACAGAGAGTCACAACTGTACATATAGGTCGAATAGAGTGAAGGTGAAAACCCCTGACTGTTCCTATTCTTGCCCCCGGGGTTCGGCAAAACGGGCTAATGTTGGAACGTCGTATCATGGATACACGCAGCCCCAGATCATCTTCTCATTGGATAAATCCTGACACAACCACAACAAGCCTTTATCAATGACTTGTGGATATGAAGAACAACTTCTATAGTGGGGACAATCAACTTATGGAATATTTTAACATAAATAAGGAGAATCTTGATGTGAAAGTCAGTGACTTTAAATTGACCAAAGTGGTTTGTTTGTTGGAACCATATGAAATAAAGATATGCATCAAATAATTTTAAATAGTTTAAATAGGATAATCTGGACTAGCACCATTTTGTTCCACAATTATGTACATTATGGTGTTTTTTTCTGAAATACATACACAGTCTAAAAAACAAGTTTGTTGTCCAGTAATGCCCACAACCAAAAGGTCCAAATGTTTTTAAAGGCTTTATGCCAGATATTATTGCTCCCTGGAAAATCCTTCAAGTGGTAAGATCAAAACAGCTTAAACCATTTTAATGTAAAAATATTTTTTTTATTTTTTTTCCAGTAATTTTATATCCCTATCGTCCCTTAATCGCTTCAAACCCACTTGGACAAAAATCACGGAGCAGACCCCTGCCTTGGTTTAGTAGGAATTGCTCCGGGGATTCTGACCAATAAAAATACCTCTACCTCACTTTTTACGGCGATGGTCAGATTTCCCTTTAGACGTTGGGGATATAGTTCACTTATACTTAAAAAGCGTTCCATTTCTGACTGAAGCATTTTTCTTAAATTTTTCTCAATGCATAAACGGATAACAAAATGAGGTTTAAAATGGCTACAAATCAAAATGGATGTTTTTTTGCATCTCACTACACTTGCCAATTCTACAAATAAAGGTTTTGTCAGGATTGGGCAGGTAAGTGTACACAATCCAATATTGGACAGTTGCACCATGGTGACCGGATCAAGACTGTCATCATCTGTCGTCCATAGACGTAATGTCAGAAGAAGCTGAGACAAATATTACCCGGTTGCCTATCCTTCATGAGTTGCCTGGATTTCATTGCATGCAGTCCAATATCTTTAGCAATGACCACCAGGATTAACCTAGTTTCTCCTGCCATGGCTCGTTTTTTCCAGCGTGGTGTCAAGAAAACCAGGTGAGAGATATAGACGTCAGCCCAGAGACATTGGTTAGATGAACTAGGTAACCATATCTGACACTGGGAGTGAAAGGGCGTCCACTGCAAATGAACAAAAAGGGGAGTCTGCCGGGTACCACACGCTGCGTGTGTTCCTGGGGGACCCCCCAAGGAGCCAAAATTTTTTTTTTTTCGAGAAATACTAAAACTGCGTTTATTCACAAATTAAAGACAGAGAACAAAGTAATCCATACACTTAAAAGTTACCAAAAATAACTAACAATAGCAAGATTAACAGTAAAAAAAAAAAAAAATACGATTTACATGTACACACACACCCTCCAAATACCACAAATAAAAATATAACTGGGGAAGCATTTAATGGTAAGTAGATTCCATCTTATGCTCCACATTCCGTTTCATGGTAAGTGCTAATATCTCTCTCAACGAGACGATCAAAGTTGAAGCTGCTAAGGAGGTGATAAATGTTGGGCAAAAAATGTTTCTGCAACGACCAACTAACAAAAAATATTTTGCATGTAAAATGACGAAGTTGAAATTAACCCTTTTTGAAAACTGAGGGCTAATATACCAAAAAGGACCTCATTCTTCCCGATATGAGTTTTATTATCCATTACGATCAATTGAACTTGGTCCAAAAAAGTTGAAAATATCGCAGTCCCAAAACAGTGCTCAAGGGTTCTGGAAAACCAGATTTACAGAATGTACAAAACTTATATTAATAATTTTAATATAAAACAGAAATTATTTCACCGGAAGATAACGATGCAAAAATTGAAACTGGAAATATCTAGCTTGTACTAAATGTGGACTTAATAGAATAATATAAATGTCTTTCCAGTTGATGTTAGCATCATTCAATATACTGCCCATTTATCTTCAGCCAATTGGCAACTTCATGATTTTCTAGTACAAATGCCCTGAATATAATTAACACGGCCTTCATTGATTTGACAGATTTATTGAAAACTCAGTCTGCCGGTTACTTATAGTGACTGAACTCATCATTTTATATTTCTAATAATTTTCTTTCCAGGCAGAAGGTATGGCATATATAACAGAACAAAAATGAATAAAGTACATTTGTCAAGGAATAATTTACTGATTAAAATTCATTATAAGTAAGAAACTGCCATCAATAACTAAATCAGAGATGTATTTCACCCCTTAGAACACCATGAATCCTAGCAAACAGAATTGCCAGCAATTGTAATTGTGAATGTTCAACTAACTTGATTCGAGGGGTTATCACAAGTCGATTCATAGGCCATGCGCACCATGAACGAAGCACATCTCTGATAAAGCAGTTGTTGATTGACTGAATTCGGTGATCTATATTAGGTTTCATATTAAATAGACAAACTAAATTTGGACCAAATGCGGTTCAAATAATTAAAAAAAAGGCTTTCCATTTACCCTGGTTGGCCAATCAAGAAAAACGCCTTGACCCAGGTGTCTTAAGACCCGTAACATAGATGGGATATGGCACATCTAAGACCACCCTCGTATAATTGCCAATAATTGTTCTCCTTTTAATTTGTCAGGATCCCAGACCAGATAAATTTATAAATAACAGAATCCAGTTCTTTCAAAAAATAATCTGGAGGATCTGGTGAGGACCGACAAAAGAAAAATTAATTGAGACAATGCTAATGATTGACGATGGTAATTTGTCAAAAAAAATGGGCTGGGTAGATGAAAGAGGTACCACTTAAATCCACACCATTTTGTGCGCACTGCCATGCCTACTGCAGCACAAACGACCAGAACATTTTCTCCGCTGCAAAAGGTCAGCCAGACCCCCCCACAAAGGGACCCCACAATTGGGTAGCTTAGACGAGTGAGATACCACTCAGAATAATGTCAAATGAACAAGGTGTGTTTGTGGAATACAAAATGGGTTTTGAAACCAGACTAATTGTCAGCTGCACTACAGGTACCAGACAATTCAATATGGCCGCCTAGACTCTATGGCCATCTAAGCTAGCTTTTAAGGGGAATTTGGGGGACCACATGCCATATGTTTAAATGATGTATCGGACCTCAAGGAACATAGAATGACCTATGGCAGAACAAATATCCGCTGTTATTAGGCCTACCAGACCCTGTATATGGGCCCCCTAGGACATAGGCCTAAAATATTAAAGGTACCAGATAAAAACCAGGTTTTGATGATCAATAACTGTCTAGGGCACAGAGCATCAATGTTGCAGTAGCCTATAATATGATGCCATTTAAAGACACAACAACAAACATCTTTTAACGTACCTTTATATATTATTACAATAGAAAGGCACATAAGACAATTTGTATATGACTTTTAAAGCAAGGTTTTTGGCGTCTATTATTATATACCGAGATTAATTCACATCTGAGGATGAACTAGCCAAAATGTTGTTTTTAATGTCATGATAATACAAATGCGCCTTTATCATTGCAATATTAAATGGTAGTCATTGTCATACTTAAAAGTTAACAATAAATATGATGTGACCCCCCTAAATATGCCACACTAATCTGAGCTTTTTTAAATTTTTTCACTTATATGGACATCTAAGTGATGTTAGCTTATCAATAGCCAAATCATGGAGTAGGCCATGTCAATTTTATGACTTAACAATGTATTTTTAGTTACACGTACCCAGAACCACAAAATATGGCCTGGCCATACAAGGACACATTCTATGCATAGAAAGTTTGCCCTGGTCGTGGCAAGCAAACATATTTTTCGTTCAGTATACTTTAGTAATGGTAAATGTGAGAAGTGAATGAAGGGCAGTGCGAAATCTTCTTTGGATTATGGAAAAGAACTTTACATAATAAAAAAGGCGAGTCTCGAACCACAAAGGTCCCCCGCCCAGTGCAGTAATGTGCAATAAGAAAAGCAAGCAACAATTTAAGATTATCAGAGGGAGACTTGTGATGGAAATAAGTGGTTCTTGAATGATGTGGCTTTCCATTGACATGACCAAAAAACTTTTGGCACTGAACTGTTGACCACATGCACCAGTTTTTTTTTTTTTTTTGTTTTTTTTTCAACCTTCCTACCACAGATTAGTGATAGAGACCTGAAGCCCCACATGACCTCAACAATTTTGGCATTGAATGTTGAACCACATTCATAGGTTTCAGACCATACAACCATGTTAAATTTTTTCTTATTTGATGCAAAGATTTGACCTTCAATGACCTTGAAAGGACTACCAAAAATTTTTGGCACTGAATGTTGACTACACTGACCAAGTTTCATCCCCTACCACATGTAGTAGATTTGAACCTTGGATGACCCCACATGACCCTGAAATGACCTTCCCCCCAAGTTTCAACATGAATGTGGACCACAACCACAAGTTTCATCATCCTCCCACATAGTGATTTGACCTTAAATACCCAACAGACCTGAAATGACCATCAATTTTGTTGGCATGATGATGACCACATCCACCAATTCACCCTCCTAGCCACATGTTAAGTGATGACCTTGGATGACCCTTGCATGACTTGAAATGAACTTTAAAACGTTGGTACTGAATGTTGACCACACCACAATGTTCATCCTCCGTACCCACATGTTTACGTGATTGACCTTGATGACCCCGGACATGACCTTCAACTGACCTTCCAAAAATTCGGCATGATGTGACCACCACACCTACCAAGTTTCCTCCTCCTACCACACATATTTAGTGATTTGACCTTGGATGACCCCCTCAGACCTTCAAATTTTGGCACGGATGTGACCACACACACCCAATTTTCACCCTCCAACCACATTGTTAAGTGATTGGACCTTGAATGACCCGCATGACCTCCACAGACCTTCCAAAATGTCGGCACTGATGATGACCACACCCCAAGTTTCATCCTCCTACCAACATATTAGTGCTTACCTTGGATGACCCTCATGACCTTCAGATGACCTTTAAAAGTTTTGGCACGGAATGTTGACCACACCACACCAATTTTCCCCTCCAACCACATGTTTAGTGATTGACTTAGATGACCCGCATGACCTGAAATGACCTTCAAATGTTTGGTACTGAAGTTGACCACACCAACGAATTTTCAATCCTCCATACTTGTTAAGTGAGATGACCTCGGATGACCTTGAAATGACCTTCAAATTTTTTGGTACTGAATGTTGACCACACCCACCCAATTTGATCCTCCTACCACATGTAAAGTGATGTGACCTTGGATGACCTCGGAGGACCTTGAAATGACCTTCAAAATTTTTGGTACTGAATGGACCGCCACCCACACCATTTTCATCCTCCTACCACATGTAAGTGATTTGACCTCGATGACTTGAAATGACCGTCAAACGTTTTGGTACTGAATGTGGACCCACACCACCAAGTGTCATCCTCCTACCACATGTTAAGTGATTTGAGCTTGGATGACCTCAGATGACCTTGAAATGACCTTCAAAATTTTTGGTACTGAATGTGACCCACACCCCACCAATTTTCTCCTTCCGTACCACATGTTAGTGTTTTGACCTTGGAGCCTTCACATGACTTGAAAATGCAACCTTAAAAAAAATTTTCGGCACTGAATGTTGACCACAACCAACCAAGTTCATCATCCTACCACAACAGATAAGGGTTTATAGCAATTTAACTCAATTTTTGCGTATTTGACCCATTTGACCTTGACCATGCCACAGACCATCCTCCGAACTCATCTGCCAGCCGCCTTGAGTGACATCTATGGTTGCGAAGTGGACACCCATACTTGCTCCAATTAAAGAATTTCATGTTGACAACGTTTATTATAGCGATTAGCCCTATTTTTGCCATATTTGACCTATTTTTGACCACATTTGACCTTTTGCCCACATCACATGACCCCACTTTGTATCACCACCACCGCCTACTGAGATACATCTATGATGCAAAGCTGGGACTTCCACACTTGTTAGTTCAAAGGATATAGCGTGGGACGCACATACACACGGACGGCTACCATTCTATAGTCCCCCTTCGCCAACAAAAGGTGGCGGGGGGGACCAAAAAAGGAAAGCAGTTCCAGAGTACTTCCTTTAAAAATTGTACAGGAAAACAAAAAAAAAATCTTTTTATTTAATTTTTTAGTTATTTTTAATACCCTAACCCTAAGGCCAAAAATATAAAAAATTGCATGTAGAACTTTGAAGAGGGGTACATAGGAACTCTTGCCCAAAAAAACAAATGAAACGGGCAATAAGATAATTAACTGATAATGGAATATCACGTAGGGCCTTTTAAGGACAAAGGTTATATTTAGGTGAAAAGAATTAAAAATAACATCTTTAAGAAAACTTTTAAAAAACTTTGTTATAACTTTTATATCATAAACAGTTCTTCACAATAAAACAAAACTCAATTTATTTAAAAAATTGTTCTTGTGTGTGAGGTCTACAATATCTACGTTTTGACTTGTTGAAACGATTATTTCATGTAAGTAGCTTTGAGGTAAGCTTTTGCAGTTTACAATATAGCCGACTTGATT
Organism: Ophioderma brevispina; assembly: GCA_023653785.1. Taxonomy (NCBI): domain Eukaryota; kingdom Metazoa; phylum Echinodermata; class Ophiuroidea; order Amphilepidida; family Ophiodermatidae; genus Ophioderma; species Ophioderma brevispina. The sequence continues at coordinate 253 of JAMKCH010022241.1, read as the reverse complement.
TTTCAAACAATGCATGCTACGAACGGGAAAATAATAAACCCGACCATACTTTTGATCATGTAATAACGCGCTCGATAGATACATTTTCCTCTAAAGTGATTGATTTCCATAAAGACTTTAGATGCTGATGTATATTAATTTCATCTTTGGTTTATTTCTCTGTTAAAGATCTGTAACTTGTTATCTTTAATTCTGGTAACACTCAAAGAGTAACATATCAGACAAAGTTGGGTTGTTTAACCTAACTAAAAAC
>JAMKCH010022240.1:0-21445 GCA_023653785.1 Ophioderma brevispina | reverse complement strand
ATGAAAAGCCATCGGGAACAGTGGTTTTCTTTTTTGGGCGGAGAAATTTTGGGCGCGTTGTAGTTTTTGTACCGCCATCTGATCGGTTTAATTCTTTCACTTTTTTTTTTCTGTTGTTCGTGTTGATGTACCTATCAATGACCACCCTTTTGGTTAAAAATACAACGATTCAGTTACCCCCCCCCCCCCCCCATTTGACCCTCCCCAGCGAAAGAAAAATGAGGGGATTCTTTTTGGCAAAAATCATCTATATGGGCGAATGGTTAAAAATCTAAAATAATTTGATATCCCCGAATCTCACCCCCTTGCACTAAATCACTCCCCCAAATTATTTTGCCACCCCCCCCCAAACGTTTTCCCCCCCACCCCCCGAACAAAAGAGTCTGGCGCCGCACGTGTGGCACCTTCCCCATTACAATAAACAGGGCCAGAAACAGAACAACTAAAAAAACAAATAACAAGTGATATTTTTGTGAAACTATTGATTATCAGTCCATGTCACACCAACCTAAATAGTGAATGCTTTCTGATCCCTCTTGTAGACTAGATACAAACTCCATCAATTCTACAGGGGAGTCAAAAAAAAAAATTGACCCTGATTGTGTCCGCCATTTGAAATTTTTTTAAATAAAATATATAACCTAACATATGTGGTATTGCGGAAAGCTTATTCCATTACTTTAAGTTGCTGCAAAGATCATTCCAATCGGTTAAGTAAGGCCGAGCTACAGTCTTCGAATCAAGAATCTGCGGTGAAAAAATAGCCCGATTTTCTTCTGGACACGGCATTTCGTCGCTGAACGCCGTTCATATCAATGTGAATCCGTGGACAGAGCGAAACCGACTACTTGATTCAAAGACTGTAACTCGGTCTATACCTAACCGATGGTGCATTGATCTTTGCAGCTTAAATTAAAGATATGAAACCACTTTCAGTGATCCCAAAATATGTCAGATATAGATTTACCACTACAAATACAAAATGGCGGTCACAATCAGGGTTAGGATTTAACGGTTTTTTTGACTTCCACCCTGATTTGGCATTTCCTGGGACTTTTAATAAAGACCTGAAGTTGAGACGCATTTAGGGTCAGTTGGACAACCTCTGTATACACAAACATAGAAAAATGAAGTATTGTTGCGTGCCCGTGTAACATCCCACTAGATCACTACCGTATTTAAGTCACAGAGAAATATCCCTAACCAATTTTTTCTCCAAAAGTGAAAAATAAGTCCCTATACCAAATTGCGAGAAAAAAAATAAGTGAAGTGCGAATGCAAGGCCGAGTGAGGCACCAAGTGTTAGTTTATCCTTCTCTCAGAGAGGAAATGCACCATTGCACTAATACCCATTAGCTCACGATATGGCAACATACCCCTGGCAGTCTAAGGCGGATGAAGCGCATTGGGAATTGTATGTACCGGCACTAATGCATCCCATTCTCTAGGCTGTAACTGGTTCAAAATAGCTCCAAAGGGCTGATTTTGCACGAATTTGCAGAATACCGGGAAGCGCGCGACACTCCGTCCCCCCATGATCCGCGCCTGATCCATAGACATATACCTTTAGCTCAAGACAGAGTGCAGCTGCAGATGTCGCCTCTCCGCATCAAAATATCGCGGAAATAAATCTTTGAAGTTTGCGGCCCACAATTCACCCTATGCTAAACATACTCTGGATGACGATTGCTTTGTAGTTCGTATACTGTACAGGAGTAAGAGAGATTTTCCCCAACATAGGCGTCGTTCTCTCAATTTTCAGGAGGATACTGAGCACCATATGACATTATACCCCGATCCTGTCTGCAATCGACCGTGCAGCTATGAATACATCCACCATGCTGCTTATAGTATTTTATGTTATCAAGTTACAAATGTATTATGTGGTTTGAAAAATAAAAGTCACATTGTCTATGTCATAATAGCATGACATGAAATATGGAGGTTCTCCAAAAGCCGTATATATTCTCTATCTTTGTAGAAGGGCCATCACCAACATACCTAATTCCAAAAATTGAATCCGGCTACCATTTTAATGTGAGCGGTGAATACGTGTATTACAAATGCACTATACGTGCCCGGTTACTGCTAAGCCAACAATATTGTCGGCGATGCCTCAATTTGCAGATGAAATGAGGTAAATAATAGGTTCCAAAGGGTACCAACATCTCAGGTTTGATGGTGTGGAGAGTGGGGTCGAGGCTGAGGATTCGGGTAGTAGAGCCCTTTTTTTAAAGCCTTAATGGAATCAACTGGAGGCCATAGTATAGTTTTGACCTGGACATTTTTGGTAACAAGATGATTTTTTTACAGGTGGGTCGAAGGAAATATGGTAGAATACTGATAAAAAGTCCCCAAACATCCCTGAGTTGGCATTCTTCAAAAATTCAAGATGGGGTCCAAAAGGCGCCATTTTTTTTATTTTGTTCATAATTTCCAAACCATACCCAGCTGGTAGAAACAACGTAAGGTGATCCAAAACCAAAATTGTTTTAGGTATAAGGATTACCTATAAAACAACTATAGATGATTTAACCTTTGCAAGTATCAATCACAAAATGGGCGCCCCAATGCTGCTGCCTTTCGAATCCGTATATGGATGAAATATGAAAATGGTCAATTTTAGATAAATAAATAGGCCACAAGGAATCATACGATTTGGTTGGTACTTCTAACATTGTCTAACTACACAGACTAAACTTCCACTAGGCCAAAGAGGCAAAAGTTGTTTCCGTACAAAATTACTCCCCAGCTATGCAATATTAAATAATTCATTCTTTAAGTTTTCATCATCTGGCTCAATAACAGATGTGCACCTGTATGCAAACAATACCGAGAGAAGGACGTAGTTTCCCCTTATGGTTGGACAATAGTGAAGATTCAAAGTGGTAAACTGAAAATGAAGAGTAAGAGAGTGGAGATGAAGCTAGCACTAATGTACGATTTCGATTGTGAAAAGAGAACAGTCACTATTAAAAAGTCAAAAGAACCAATGATGATCAGGCCCGGGACTCCTTCCGGGACCTCCCAGTCATCTATGATGTGGCCAGTGGCATGGGGCTCTCCACAATCGCAGCACGGATCGGGTATTTTTAGCCCCCCACACTGATCATGAGCGATGGAAGCGCTTTGATGGCTAAACGGCCAGCGTAAGTCTGCCGACGGTGGGACCAATGCCCTCCCACCGAGGGCGGTCACAAGCCACGAGCTTAAAAGATTGGCTGTACACAACTGTTTAGGGTACAAGGTAGAGGACGACACCGCTGAGATAACTGTTATCGTACAGAACACTGAGACTGCAGCATAATTGACTGGGCAGCAAAGCAATTCCACGGAACTCTCTATCCCCGAAGGGTGTTTGTGGTGGGGTATCTAGGCCACAACAGGTTCATACATTCCCAGCTTGGCGAACTTGATCATTCTGGAAGTTCCTCCCAAGGTTTGCAGAGGAGCATTTTATGCCAAAGAGAAATGGAAGGTATTCTACGAATAGCCGTCACCAAAGGCAACCACTAACAAGTATCACTACATCATTAAGACAACGACATTAATCCCGTGTGAGTGCACACCGTGACTCCAAAGGTGCAGCAGATATGAGCCGATACTGCAAGCAACAGCAAGGTGGTTGATATATGCAAAGCGCCAAAAAAGACTCACCCCACCCAGCCTCTGCGAGGCGCCGCCTGAGGAGACAGCAGCGACTTGGCAGCGACTGCCTTGTGTGTTGATTGAAAGTAGTCTGCGGTCCCATCGTGACATAGGGGAACTTCCGGTGCGGGCCATTGGACAGCCCATCTCCATCTGATGTAAAGTCTTGCAAGGTGAAAAAAAGAGCGCTGACGGCCCTGGGCCTGCACGAGTTTCAAGCGCCATCGGTGGAAGAATGACACATTAGCGACTAGGTCCCCTGCAACACTGCCTCCAAGGCCAAAAAATAACCAGCAGCCATTCCAACTGCGTATCATCTGCGCAGGGAGCACGGCGAGTGCGAACAAAGCCTCCATTTGGCCATCTGAGACCGCAAATGTTGAACCGACCGGGAGCCAAGGCAGAACCCTGAGGAGGGACCAACGCCCCCAAGCGACGCCCTCCACTGCACTGCCCCCCCGATGTCGCACAGGACGAAAGATCTGTCCCGGATGAGCAGCATCATGAACAGCTATGAAACGACAAGCCCGACACCAGGGAAGACCCTGAGCAGCCCAGACGCTAGATTATTTACGAAAGCAGTTAGACTACGAACAGGGCCGTTACCGCCAGGAATTTGTGGGGGGTGCGGAACATTTTTTGGTAAAAGTAGGACCACCCCCAAAATGCTCCCTTTTTGAAGATCTGGGAAAAAGTTGGACTTTCTTGTCAAAATTTTGGACCTTTATTACAAATTAAGCAAAAAAGTGCAACTTTTGTCCCTTTGTGGAATTTGAGAATTTGCGTTCCCCATGCGTAAGGGTCGTTATTAAGACGGATCGTCTGCTCACAACCCCAGTCTCTTACGGGACAACTGTCTCGACGGGGTTGGTTAAACTACGCAACGTGATGGTTGGACCGTATTGCAGTGCCAAAATTGTGCGGGATCCCAAACACGGGCCGTTGGAGCGTGATAGCCGGTGTTTATATGCTAGGAAAAAAAGAGGCTATCAGCTTAGAGGCCACCCTGGGACCAGAGCGTTTTTGATTGCGGTATACATCCCTAAAGGGGACTCTCACCATATCAAAAATTGTCGTTTGTTTTTCAATTAATTTCAACAGGAAACAGAATTAAATTAAATTGCCCTAAAATTTGCACAAAAAATATGTTATTTCGGATGCTGCGTACACCGTTGCCATGGGTGAGGCGGCAAACTTCTCGCATTAAAATGCCCGGATGCGATATAGTAAAAAGAATATTGTATTGCATCTGGACGTTAAAACCGCAAAATTGTACAATACAAGATTTCTTTGCACCACCCGGAAGCCTGTATAAATAATAATAACTATTATTTCAGTACAGAGCCATTTTTTATTTTTTGACCCCATATGATGGTTTGGTATTTTGAATGGTGGATAGTCCCCATTAATTGGCGCAAGCTGTGAAAGGCAAGGCCCATGATTCCTGAGGTGTGAAGAAAGTGGAAACTCGATTTAAATGTGGATTCTCCTGATTCTTATACTTATAATACTTGTATATCTGGAATATCATTATGCAATAGCGATACAAGATATTTTAATGGTATTATTTGATTTACCCATAACTTTTAAAAGTACTATATTTAGTCTGATTTTTTTCTGACACTTGCCGGCTTCAACATTTCCGCAATATAAAAATGGCGGCCATTTTGGGCGCCTTTTGATTTTGGAATACTTGTCCATTGTTGAAACTCCTTGGTTTTAATTTTTATATATTCCTCATACTCAAAAACATATGTTTGGATATGTTTTGTTTGTTTTTTAACTGTATAGTCAAATATAATAAAAATATATTAAAAACGGGCCATTTTGGACGCAATCTTGGATTTTGGAAAATGCCAACACCAGGGATTGGCGGGGACTTTTTGTCATGGATTTACCCATGTTCCAGCACCTTACTGAAAAAAAAATCACTTGTTACCAAAACTGTCCACCTATTTGGCTAGTGAGCTAATACTACTGCCTAATGGGGAAATTCTGTTTTTTTTGCTGTAACTTTTGTTTCGAATTAAATAATACAACTTTCTTATCAAGCATTAATAAGCTATGCTACCAGCTGCATGTTGTGACCAATTTAGATCAGAAAAGGTTCTGCAAGTATTTTATAACCAGATTTGTAGTTGGTTGTCACAGAAACGATGTACTATTTTGCTGTAGCTTTTGGTGACGAGTCACATCATCTATAGATGAATGTGACTCTGTTTATGTTTGGAGCGCCCCTGTTGTTGTAAGAGAAAAAGGCTGACAACTGCAGGACAAACCCCCTATACTTTGCATGGGAAATTTCGTTTTTGCTGTAACTGTTGTTTCAGATTAAATAGGCCAAAAATAAGAAGTTTGTCTCTGGACCTTTTGACAAAAAAGCAAAGTGTCACGCCTCTTTTTTTTTAAAGAAAGGCTATGTTCTATGCGGTTTTTTTTTGCATGCTCTGCTTCCTCTGTACCAAAATTTGAATCACAATCCGGGTGTGCAACCAGGTCTCCATACTCATCCCGCCCACTGGCGAGAACAGGTCTGTATTGAAGATAAAAGGGCTCAATTGCCTGGAAAATATGCAGGAAGAATTGAGTATTGTGCACACCCTATGATTCGGCCAGCCTCAACGGAAGAAACGCATTTTTGAAAGTAGGGGGGGGGGGGCTGCGTGACCCATTATGGCTAGACTTAGGCACATGGCACCAGTACGGTGACATTTGCAGTACGATGGTATTTTGCACGTATGGGTCGGGAACGCATAACAATGAATGTAGGTTGCCATCTTGCCTGAGTTTAAGTTTCTTTTATAACTGATTGACCCGAATACCGTTCTTTGCATCACATGTCCTACTTACTTACAAAGAGTTATCTACTAATTGAAAAGAAATGCCACCTGGTTTTGAAAGAGGACAAAAGATTTGCTTGCTATTATTTAACCTATGGGAGACCCGCGGCGCGGCTTAGCCCTTTTTTTGTGAGTAACGGAAGTGATCACTGAAACATGACCGTGTGGCAGGAGATATGTTCCCCTCCGGGCTCACAGTCCGGGAACAATTAATGGTGAACAATAGGGCCAATCGATTCAGTTGAATCTTTCCGCAACATTATTTTCATCACGCTTTATTCCGTTGTCATCGATGGAGCCCGGACTATGAAATCAACCTGCCAGACTCTGATTACTTTCACACCGTTCACTGAAACAGAACGATCACCGGGTCGTATCACTACTGAAAGAGTAACCGTCAGTTGGGCCACACTACCCTCAAAACCACATCAGGCTATGATTAACGACAAATTTGGCATATTGTCCGCCTGTCTAGCTTGACCCCTCTAGTATATCGGTCATGTTTGGCTATTGGGTATTGCCTGCCAATGAGTACGACTTTGATTGCGTAGGCCTACGTTTTGAAAACTATTTGCCAAAACGTATGAAGTACCTCAAGCAGAATTTCTGACCAAACAGAGATGACAGTCTTCCACATTTTTGGTTTTGTCAAAAAAAACAAACAAAACAAACAAACATCCTATTGATTTCGGCTACAAAACTTAGCTCATGGAGTTTCCCCTTGCGGCCGACATCCGAATGACACTTTAAATGGTGGGGTTATTATTTTGACAAGTTGCACACTATAACCAAGTAGGGACAAGAAAAGTGATTGACATGAGGGGCATGAGATGCACCATATTGCGGGTAAAAACTACCATATAGGGGTGGCAATCCATTCTTGGAGGGTGAGGGTAGTAAGGATGTTAAACTATTTGGCACGCTGAACCACTTCTGTTAAGTTATAACACATATTAGTCAGAGGGCATTTGAGGATTGCTTTCCAAATATTGTAGGGCATTTGGATGCCTCTAAAAACGAACAACAGAGGCTATGTCTTCTTTTGACTCATTTAAATGAATTCTTCAGAGCCTCAGAAAAATAAATACTTTGGAAAATGTTTATAACAAGAAAAGCCAAAAATGGACCAAATTCATCTTTGAGCGAGTACACTCGCTGCAGCACGCAAGTGTTAAGACCCCAATTTTCAGCACCGGTGTCACCCCTCCCATGTATTGTGAAAATGTCACCAAAGACCCCATGTATTTTGAATGAAAATGTCACCCAAAGACCAAGGTATTTTGAAAATGTCACCCAAGACCACATGCCATTTTATTTTGAAAATGTCAAACAAAAAGGGACCACATTTGTTGAAAGAAACGAACAACAGAGGCTATCTCTTCTTTTGACTCATTTAAATGCATTTTCACGCCTCATGAAAATAAATAATGGAATGTTATAACAAGAAAAGACCCAAACCACATTGACCAAAAATATCATTCTTTGAGGCGATAAAATCGCTGCCGCACGCAACGTGGTTAGACCCCAATTTTCGCCCCGGTTGTCACCACCCTATTTGAAAATGTAACCAAAGCATATCCCAAACCTGTATCTGAAAAATGTCACCCAAAGACCCCCATGTGCAGGTATTTGAATAATGTCAACCAAGACCCCTTTTTGGAAAGTTACCACTGTCACCTAAAGACCCCTTTTTGGAAAGAAAAAGAAAATTTTGAAAATTTTCACCAAAGGACCTATATTTGTTTGAGTCCTCTTGTCATACGAAGCTCCCCGTGTTTGGAAGTGCCAGCCTAACACCATATCCATTTCATTATGTGATTCCCGTCCCGGTATACGCTAAGTCGAGTAAAATATTTCCCAGGAATTGGTGTTTTGTTACAACACAATACTGAACGCTATTAAACCATGTCACAGTTGCAGGTACACGTTTACAATCGTTGTTTTTGTAAAAAACAACATTCAACTGCAACCAGGGTAAGTTGAAATCTGGCAGTAGCGCCAATTTTGCTTACACCACATGCTTACACATTAAAATGATGCAAGCAAAATTTAAATGCCATTAAAACCTAGGGGTGTCCACCTGAAAACAAAACTGTCATCTCTAAAGAACATATTTCTACATCAAATGGTGACATAATCTTTCGTGGACACCCTCTTGAATTTTTGTAAAATATGGTTAAAGTTGCAGCAAATTTCGCATTTTTGCATTGCGATGATCAAACTCGTGAGGGATTATGGGTAGTCTGGCAAGTCGAAATTAATCAACGACAGCATTTTGATTAGTCTCAGCTAGGAGTCACGCAGGCGGCGGTAATGTTGAAGGATGTGGTGGCAGAATACTGAATCATCCCTCATTGCTGCTGCTTCCATCAAGGAGAGACGTGGCTAAATTCTGTAGCAATGCCGTTTCGGAGCATCGGTGCAAGGCCCAATTCCTGAGCACTTCGCCGCTTTTTTTTGTGATTCGCACGCGTACAATCATGATATTTTTTTAAGAAATTCAAAAACCAAGATCAAAAATACTCTGTTTTCCTTTTCGAAATCACACACTGCAGACAGTAAAACTAAAGCCACGGGCTGTGTAGAGACAGCTCGTGTGTGCCGTAGTGCGCCACCAATAGTCTACGATGTCATCAATCAGACCGGGCCCGGTGCGATTCAGAAGAAAAGAGAAGGGGGGAAAATCGCAGCAGCGCGTAGCACTACGCACAAATTTTGATTTTAAAAGCTATGCACGCGGGGTCCAGAGACAAATTTCTTTTTTTTTTTGGCCAAATACCAACATTCTTATTAAGCATGCTTGCTAATACTACCAGCTGCATATTGTGACCGATTTAGATCAAGAAAGATTCTGCAAGTAATTTATGACCAGATTTTATATGGTCTATTACCATTGAACTACTGTAATATTTTGCCTGCCAGAAAACAACAGAGGGCCTCCTGAATGTCAACATGTGACATCATAGGTCACATCATAGTCAATTTCTCTACCGCCATGCAGTGACATCAGCGCGAAATTTAAAGATCGCAAAAGTAAACCGCGCGCGCTGGCTTAAAGCGACGGCACTTTTACACGCGCAAACAAAGACGGCATATATTGACACGTGCGTTAAAGCTGCGTCAGGGTTATGACATCACTGTACGGAGGTTGAGAAATCTATATTATTAAAACGCAACTTTGCATGGGTAGCGCCATCGGATTGGGAATTTTATTGCGTTTCCTCCTTTCTTCAGCGTAGCACCGGCAGCCCTCGCCCAATCATAACCTTGCTTTCACAGCGCGCCGTTCGCAAGTTATTTAAACACTTGCTGATTTGCCAACGACCGGTATGTTATCACTATGGTGATCGCACAGGACCGCGTTGTGAACGCATCGTCGTGCATGTCACGGCGCGCGCATATGATTCGCGTGATCGCCCGTGCGCCTGAGGAAGAGCCAGAGATACAGGGGGAAATGTACAAAACAAACCAGTGTAGAATTTGTTTTCTCTTTGTGTGTTTTATTTATCAAAACGCAGAAAAATAGGACGAAAGACAAAGACAAACCTATTCTCGCATCACACACACACACACCTCACACCACTTGATGCTGCCATGGCATTACAATAAAATGTACAGGACCATCAACAAAAAAGGGAGAGCTTCCGGATTCATAGTCCACCTAAAAGCAGAGAAGGAAATAAAAGAAAGCCAGGACAGAGGGGGAAACGTAATTTGTAAGGAGGAGGAGGAGAGACAGAGAGAGAAGGAATGAGAGGTAAAACTAAAGAGAGAGAAACAAGAGAGAAATAGTAAGGGACAAAGAATAGTAAGAGAAAGATAGAGAGGAAACCAGATGAAAGAAAAAGACAGAAAAGGAAATAGAAGTAACGTAAACAAAACAAACCGGGCCAAAAGCAGAGAAGGAAATAAAAGAAAGGACGAGACAGGGGGTGATATGTAATTGGTAAGGGTCTTTAGGTGACGGATGAGAGAGAAAGCGTAATTTGTAGAGGGGGAAATATTGAGGGATATATAGAGAGCGAGAGAGAGTGAGAGAAAACAGAGAGGGAGAGATGGTCGAGAGATAAATAGAATGAGACAGAAAATGTAATTTGGTGAAATTTTGAGGGATATAGAGAGAAAAAGAAAGAAAAAAGGACGTAAGAGAGACAGACAGAAGCAAAACAGACATTAAAAACAGAAAAGGGGAATTTCAAAGAGAGGCAGTGGCGTATACCGAGGCACTCGATCCCAAGGGGGAAAATTTCCAAGTCGCCCCGCCAAATTTACTCTAATTTTGCCCAAATTTAGGCTGAAATTGGTCGAAATTTTTCCGAAGAGGAGGGATGAAAATGTATATTTTTCGAGCCAGAGGGGAAACTTTCCCCCTTCCCCGGTCGGTAAGAGAGGGGAAGAGAGTAGAGGGAAAAGAAGCTGTGGGAGCCAAAGAGACAGATCGCCCACCAATCACAAGCTTGCTTTCACGGCACGTCATACGTAATTTAATTAAACTCTTGTTGATTTGCAAAACTAGCCAAACCACTCGCGGGTTTAAGCAATAGCCTACTAGCTGAGAAAACGGGAGTGATCACTTTGGTCGTGCCTGTTATGACGACAACTACGGGTTAGGACACTGGAAGTAGTTTTGAGAAAAAAATTAAAATATACGGAAAGTTACGGGATGAAATATTGACGTTTGATTTTTAGAAAATGGTAACTACATGAGCTACAAGATATGACGGGAACTTGAATAATTAAAAATGTTAATACTGAATGTTGTGACTCAGGCGAGTCCTAAACTTCAGGAAGACGGGCAATTTATACGGGCACAATTCACTATGACGCATTTCACTGGTGTGGTTGCAATGGTGTCGCCATAGTGTATCACTTCTTCAGTGATCGCTTTCATTTCAGTGATCGCTCCCGTTCACTCATCTAGCGGGAGCCCGCGCGAAGCGCGGGCCTCCCGCTAGTGGACTATAATAGCTTGGCATGCAACACGTGCATGCGTGCGGACGTGCAATTATTAGAGTATTCTTAGGTGCGGCATCAAAACTCAACAAAAAATGCTTTAACCCCCCTTGAGTCAGTAACATGAGCGTGTAAAGCAATGGTCGCAGCATTAAATCGCAAGAGCTGTTTACAATTCCTGGCGCATGTAAAAACTATAAAGGCGGTGTAAAACACACAAAACACCGGTCTGAAAGCAGAGGACTAGAGGACTGACTAGAGAGGACGGTAAATGGATTTTACCCGCTGCTCACCGGTTACGCCGGGGTTTTCCCAGCTAAACCTGCTTTCTATTGCATTAAAAAATGCAATACGGTTCAAACGCCGTAAACTGTCGGTTTATATCCGGCGGGTGAGGTTTGAACCCGCCCCTTATAGAATAAAATCGGTCTTTGCGTGTTTTACTATGAACAGTCCAGAAGAAAGCGTACAAGTAAGTATACGTACAAGTTCGTACATACGTCATACTTTCCCACAATGCAATGCAACTTTTTAAAGAAGTATATAAGGTTTTAACATCTCACCACGGGACAGTTTATTTTTACAGTTCTGAAGCTGCAATCTTCACTACATAGAGTTTTAAAGCTTATCAACAACATGTATGTGCGGATTTTTGATATCTTTTTTCAAATAAAAGATATTCATTAATTAAGAAAATTATGACGTCATCAGTGATATTTTTCAATAAATAAATTTCGACACATGAAATCAAAATTTTAACACATAGAATTTGTTTATAATGTTGTTTGGCATTAGTTCTGAAAATAGTATCATTTCTCGTCTCAAAACTGGGAATCCGAGAGGATTTTATAAAATTCTTTTGTATTTCTTTATAATTTGGTGACGTATGTACGTACTTGTACGTATACCTACAAGTACGCTATCGTCTGCACTGATGAAAGACGGCTTGATTATCCATGGATTATAACACTATGATAAAATATATAAACAGTGTTAATATTTGTATTTCTCTAATATTTTGTGGGATCGTTTTTAGATCAAAGTGACTGGCCAATCACACCCCCCCCTGTAAACGACGTGAAATAGTCTATTTAAACAGTTTTAATATTCGTATTTCTCTAATTTTTGTGAGATCGTTTTCATAACAAAATGACTTCACCCAATTACACCACCCCTATAAACAACGTGGAACAGTCCATTTACACAAAGTGTTACGCGCAATATGTGATTTGCTCCTTTAAAAAAAATAATGCAAATGCAAATGGTGCGCCCGCAGGCGGAGTGCCCATCTCTATGTCATTGGCGTTTGGGCCAGACTCCCTCATATAATGTTGCTGTGGGGGGTTCGCCACTCCTCCCGCACAGAGAGTCTGTTTTGCATTCCCAGCATATGCTGGTACTCATTTATACTCCTGGGTGATGAGAGGCAAGCGAGGTAAAGTGCCTTGCCCAAGTGCACAACACTTTGGCTCGAACCCACAACCAGATGCTTATCGAGCGCTGATCCACTGGTACCACATGTGCCCTCCCAAAAAAAAAAACATAAAGAGGTAACAAAATTAGCTGTTGATTTTAAAACTGTTATTTAGCTTGTTTATTCGAAATAACAATCAATACAAATGCCATGTGATGTTGCTTAGACAATAATAATGATGTTTTTCTATCCACAAAATTACATTAAGCTTACTTTAAAGTGCATTTTGGGGTATTAGCACTTTCATTCTTTATTTATGATTCATTAAATATTCTCGAGAAAAAGTTATTAAAAATGTAAGCTGATTCTGATGGTGTGTTTGATGCTACGAGCAAATGTTCATATTATCATTAGGCACTGTGTTGTAATTTCAATCCTAATTCCATCCAAAGCACTTTTAATTTGCAAGTATGCTCAAGAACACACACTGTACTTAGGCCAACGGTTCATATGATGCAAGCCGGAGAACCAGTCTGTGGATCACGAAATGTCTCTTTAATAAAGGGTCAGGGTTTGTGAATTTGCGAATTTCCAACAAATCATTGCAAAGAATTAACGATCATCGCAGTCATTATTATATTTGTGAGGCTGAAGAAGTTTGAAGAAAATCCTTCTGCTCCAGCAAACACAGACATGGACGTCGCATCCAAAGTTCGGGAAGACCCCAGCAAAGTTCATCGAAATCGTACAGTATATGTCTAAAACAGGTTAATTATGGTGTACTTTGCCAGGACATCCGGCACGTATGCTTCAGGCCTGCATCCATGTTCACTTTTGCTGGTAGTGCATGCCAGCTGCTGAAAAGTGACCACTAGTCTTATTATTTCGTTATTGGATATTGACATAAAACATCTAAATTACTTATTTAATACTTAAAAGTATGAGATGTAATTTTCACACGATGGGTGCAATCACAGGGGCTTGCCTTTGGCCCTACACAGTTAATCCGCATAAATAGTCCCATATTTTATTTGCAAATCTCTGTTTTGTCTTTTTTTTAGCTTAAACTAGACAATATTTGAAAGATCAAAACAACAACAATCACAAAAGTTCCGGAAATATTGGCGAAATCTTTGTACAAATATGGGATTATACTATTATATTATATAACTTATCGCGGGACTTAAGTGGACCTCGCGAAAATACGTTAAGCCCCGCCCACTGTATAAGAATGTTTTATAGTGCATGCTTAACAATGTATGTATAATCAAATCGGGCGATAATGTGCACATGATAATGCATGCATGCATATTCAAACTTGAGCTCAGTTCAGCATGCATTCGCTAATATAGCCTACACCGGAAGACAGAAAACACCATTTGAAAATGCCCTAGTGGTTTTATTCATTGATCAATTCTCGAGTTACGATATCCTTATTGCTTATTTTATTTGGAATTTTATGATCATTGATTTCGCTTTGATTGCTAGGTAGTTTGTGGTCTCCGTTGATGTTACTTTCCATGGGCGTCACATCATAAAGGTTTGTGTGGCAGGCAGATGTCCATTCAACAATTTCTTGGCTACTAAACCAAAGTGCTATCTCTCGACGGGCTTCTGAAACATCGTCGGACGCATGAATGACATTCCGTCCAGAATTGTGATATTGGAGGGAGAAATCTCCGCGAATAGATCCTGGCAAGGCTTTCTCCTAAATGAAAAAAAAAATATGACAAAGAATTTACATGATTTTTTTTTATAGACACACCTCGTGTTAGGTCAAAGAAATAGAATGAATTGTTTAGAATGACGTGGGTGGCAAGCCATTAGGGATACGTGAACAGGTTTTGTTTAACCAGCATTTGACAGCTTCGATGCCATTGCCGTGTAAGATGATAGCGAATGGTATATACATAATTGTCAGGTATAGGACTGCCATCTTAACAGTAACAGTAAATTCAAATCGCATCAATAACAGGTGTGACCTGAGTGCTAGCCTTTTTTCAAAGACTATCGGTAAGAGGGCGCTCTTACGCGCACAATCGGACTGTTTCGACACAGACTTGACCAAGGCTATCTGGTCACGATTATTTAAAATCTAAATTTACCCGTTAATGGAATTTATAACAATTTTGCAGCGGGTTTAAATCCCTAACCCTGATGACTTATGAATCAATAATTGATTGAACTTTAATCCTGGCCCTGATGAATTTGAAGTCAATAATTGATTGACTTTATCATATTATAAACATTATTTTGTTTACGATATTATTGAGTTTTTTAACAAATGTTTAAGAATTTTTTATTTTTTTTAATGTCACTGGGGACCCCGACTGTGCCATAGTGAATGCACGCATCAGCTCCCCAAATTACCCAATGCCCAAGCGAGAATCTTCCATAATTTCCTTTGCAAGATGAAATTAATGGCTAATTGTGGCAGGCATACCCAGGTAGGGGCAGGACAATGTATGTCCTGAAATAATTAGACATTTTGATACCACTTAAGTGCCCAAGGGGGGGGGGGGGTTTCCATAGTACCCAACATTTGGTTTTTTTTTTTCTTGCGATTTTCTCGTTCCGCAATCAATTTTTTCAAGGAGTTTTTTGCTAATTGTCTGATTTATGAATACGCTTCTCCTGTACAAAAAAATTTAAATAAAATCCGCCACGGCTTCATTAAATAATGAGGTTGGGTACCTAGGAACCCCCCCCCCTTCCCTTGGCACTAACGGCAGTGAAAAAAATCAAGATATTTTGTACTATTAAAAAATAAGAGGTAAATTAAATCTTGGGATTTATTTCTTAGATATATACCTTAGGAAGGTAATTAATTACTAATTAATAATACTTAAATCAAATACGCTTTCTATGCTCATATCATAATTTTTAAATTTTGTCATGGCCGTGCTCTTACTGTGTACGTCTATGGGAAAAAATAAGGCGATTTTGAGTTTCTGATAAAAATAACAAGATGGTATAATTTGGCTATATTTTGGTCAATGATTCTTTTACTTGGTTTTCTAGAGTAGATATAAGTGAATTATTTTGGTTCAAACCTTATATTGGAGTTGGCTGAGGATGGAAATGTTCGACCCACTCTGTTCGAAGAGTGACAATTCAACTGGCCGTAGTCATGAGGTCAAAGGTCGGATTTTCATTTTTATTCTTGGTATGTTGTTTTCTTAGCGTACCCCCATTTATTTGTGTTTTGTCATGATCAAACTCCCACGGAAAAGGGGTTATCTGGGTTGGGTCCCCTAGGAACCCCCCCCCCCCCTTGGTCACTAACGGAAGTTTTTTTAGCTTGGGCACTTAATTGTTATAAGTGCTTTGCAATGGTTGAATGAGCCACTGACCACGCCAAAAGGGCAATGCAGAAGAAAGCGCAAACTTTGGCGCTCCACATGGATCTGTCCTGGCACCCAGTCTTTTCAACATTTACGTCTCCAATATACCAAAGGGAGTTGTTGAGAGTACTCCTACAAAAAAAAAAAAAAAAAAAAGTTGGGAAGGGGGTGGGGCGTTAGTGAGGGGGTATCTCGTCATGTGAGTGCAACAAAGTCGTAACTGATATTTTTGGCGAAATTGAGTTATTTATATAATAATGAAAAAGTAGTTCATTACGCTTAATTTGATATACATTTCAGGTGACAGTCTCAATTTGTTGCAGAGTTATTAAGCTAAATAGGCCTATTTATGTGTACATACGACTTTGTTGCACTCAAAATTGAAAAACGGGAAAACTAGTATGTAGATACGACGTTTCAATGCTAGTAAAGCGACGGTTTTTAAAAAGGTGTATAAGTAAAAAATCTCCCAAAATATTTTGTGAAAAGAGCAATAATTTTACCAAACTTAAACTAATTTATGCTAATTTCGGCACAAAAAACCTTAACACTTAAGTGACCAAGGGGTTTTCACTCCCGTTGGTGCCCAAGGGGGGGGGGGTTCCAATGGACCCCACACTTAGGAAACCACTTTCCCGAAGGAATTTTTGCACAAAATTTATACCACACGTGAAGGGTCATAAGACAACTCCATCCATATATACAGGTAGTAGGACATGCCATCTTAAAATGTAAATTCAAATCGGCATCAATAACAGGTGTGACCTGAGTGCTAGTCTATTTTCACAGACTATTCGGTAAGAGGGCGCTCTTACGCACATCGGACTGTTTAAGACAAAGACTTGACCAAGGCTATCTGGTCACAAATATTTAAATCTAAATTACCGTTAATGGAATTTATACAATTTTGCAGCGGGTTTAAATCCCTAACCCTGATGAATTATGAAGTCCATAATTGATTGACTTTAATCCTGGCCCTGATGAATTATGAAGTCAATAATTGATTGACTTTAATAATTTATAAACATTATTTTGTTACGATATTAGTGAGTTGTTTTTAACAAATGTTTAAGAGATGTTTTTTAATGTCACTGGGGCCCAGACTGCCATAGTGAATGCACGCATCAGCTCCCCAAATTACCCAATGCCCAAGCCGAGAATCGTCATAAATTTCCTCTTGCAAGATGAAATTAATGGCTAATTGTGCAGGCAATACCCAGGTAGTGGGCAGGACATGGATGTCCTGAAATAATTAGACATTTCGACATTAATAAGTGCTTTGCAATGGTTGAATGAGCCACTGACCACGCCAAAAGGGCAATGCAGAAGAAAGCGCAAACTTTGGCGCTCCACATGGATCTGTCCTGGCACCCAGTCTTTTCAACATTTACGTCTCCAATATACCAAAGGGAGTTGTTGAGAGTACTCCACGCAGACTAGGCCTTAGATGGCAGTGTTGCAGATCCGGCAATTCTTCCACCGATGGCACTGAAACTACACACCAAGACCGTCAGCTCTGTTTTTCCCACCTGCAAACCATGTTCAAAAGATAAATATAACATCCTCTGTGTGTAGAAAACGATCATACGACCCAACAACCGAAGTACCGTTTGGCTTCATGATGGACCCGCGCTTACTTTACTTTCAATACACGCACCAAGGCAGTCGCTGCCAAGACCCAGGCTCGTGTCACTCTCCTCAGAATGCTCCCCATAGAATGGGGGGGGGGTGGGGGGTGCATCTTTTCACACTTTTACTTACATACAATCGAACTTCGCTTTGGCATACCAAACTGCTGAGTATGCTGCACCATCTTGAGTCACAGTACATTCCAAAAGATTGGTATCGTTTCTGAATGATACAATGAACTTATTAGCGATTGCCCTTGCGACACCTGTAGAATATCTCGCACTTCTCCGCAAACCTGTTAACCTTAGGAGGAACCTTAAGACGATCAAGCTCGCCAGACGTGTGATGAAACTATATCCTAATCCCCAGCAACATCCATTGAGGGTCAGAGAACTCTACGAAATCCATGACACTGCAGGGGGTGCTATTCAGAAGACCTATTAATCAGAAGACCCCCACTATTCCAGAAAACCCCTACTCAGAAGGCCCGCTATTCAGAAAATTCTGAATAGCGGGCCTTCTGAATAAAGGGATTTTCTGATAGTGGGTTTTTTGTTGTATTTTTATTTAAAAGACCCCTACTTAGAATGTTTGTTCTGACTGACGGTTTTTCTGATTAATGGGTCCTTTTTGTCACTCAGAAAACCCGTTACTCGAAGGTCCGCTTCATCATCGTATTAGTGGGCTGTTTTATTTGTTAAAACGGCCGTTATTCAGAGGCCCGTCAGTGAGAATGTTTTCTGACAAACGTCGGGATATTTTTTGAATAACGGGCCTTCTGAGTAATGGGTTTTCTAATTCAGTCAGAAAACTTAAAGAGGCCCATCAGTCAGAATCATTTCTATCTAGTAGGTTCCTCTTTTTGACAATATCGAGACATGGTCATCATAATATCAATGCTCATTTCGATTTAACCCTCGTCCCAACCAGGCTATTAATGATACACGTTTAATTAGGGGGCTGAACTCCCATAAATTTTTCCATGCGACCCTCCCTGGTGAACGTAATTTCAGTATCAATTCGTACCAAATAATACCAACATTCCCAGCGCATTCCGACATGCAGAGCGCCCTCGCAAAATCCGTACTACCGTATAGTAAATTTTTATTTTGTCTAAAATCACACAAACAATAGTTTGTTACCGATTTTTATTGTCAAAATAAGAAGGAACAAATTAACGTAAAATGATAAGATAGCATTAAAGTACTGGAGGTTTTACCAACCCTCTACTCCTCAAATTTGGCGTCCTACCCTAACCCCCCCCCCCCCCCCCCGCGTAAGGTTGTGGCTATTGTTTTTGGAGCTAAATGTGCACAAAGGATGTCGAATCGATGCCTAAATCGTTTTGCGACAACCACAATCGCGGATTGTTTTGTATGGCAAGTTACCGTACTTTGTATTTTTCTCTTTAAAATTTAGTTTTTCATTTGTCTAAACTATATTTATCAAAGACACCATAGTCAGCCTCACGACCCTCACCATCTGGTAATGGTGTTCACTTTATGTTTTGATATTGATTCCTAGGGTATAATTTTCCCGAGGAACGCGATTCCAGACGCCATTAAATTTTGAAAAAAAGGGGCCCAAATGGCCATTCCGTGGGTGCTCCCTTTTGGGGGCAAATTCCCACTAATAAAGTATAATGCCTATTCTTTTAATTTTAGTGTCTACAAATAGGTTTTCGGGCATGAGCAAATGGATTGCACACTTTGAAAATCCAAATGGCTACCCCCTTTTGCCAAAAATGGCGCTCAAAATGCATGGGTCCAACCTCTTTCTTAGAGTTCTGTCATCAGAAGTCTTTGTAATCACAATAATTTTTGCACTGGCGTGCCAGAACCATGCGTTTCAATTTTTTGTTACCTTTCCTAAACTAGGAAAGTTTCCTGTTGATATTCGAACTGCTAATTCGTATTTCAGTTCAAATTGTTGTGTAAGAAACTAAGCTTTTCACTTTGGTTTAATATTTACATGTTCAAGCTATGCTAATTTGGGGAATTGTTTTTGTTTTGTACGGCTATTTATTTCATGCTAATTTTGTTTTCATATGGAAGGAAATCTACATCATTGTGTTTGGGCTGTATAGCCCATTTTTTTCCTGATACACTTAAGAATTCGGAAAACTTAAAATGACACCAATTTAACAATTTTTTATTATTATTATTAAAAGCCCTTTCATCAAAATAACCCATATGTGGATCACTTTTCCCATCTATTTGATTAATCAGAGTTTCCAATTTGCATTTGGGATTGAAAAATCACTACTTAGCCTTTTTCAATAAAAAATGGCTGCCAGTTGCAAAAAATCAAAATGAATGGCTCGCAAAAATGGCAACCAAAATAGCCCATATTGAAAGGATCCTTTTGCACCCACAAAAGGCCTCATAAGGCTGCTTCTTGGGTCCTACCTGTGTTTTCAAAAAGAAGCAAGGAACTATCTGAACAATCGTTTGAAATATGTATATTCGTTGGTTAATGTTATTGTGGCGTGACGGTCCATTTTAAACTTCACAATGCCTCAAGCTGTCATTTTTTTGCCCATTATCTCTCCGTTTTTGAGCCTTTATTACACATGGGGAAATGTCATGAATGTTTTTGGTTTAGGTTTTTTTCATATACAATTTTTTGACACCAATGTTTTTTCCAATACAGAATTCAGGAGCAATCTGAAAATCATGGGTGTCTTTTTTTAAATGTGTCTTGGGGGTTTTATAAGGGGGCAAAATTGTGTCATCTTGAATATCAATGGTCACCAAATTATGTCTATTTTAACCCCATATCCCAGTCTCTGAGAGAGCAGCAAGATTTGTGATGTCTATCCTCAAGTTTTTCAAGGATAATTTAATCATTTTATAACAATTGAGGGTATTTATTGGCCATTAATGGGTTTGGTAGCTATCTTGATTTCAAAATGGCTGCCAAGCAAAGTGGGTTTTGCCAATTCATACTATGTCAACACATTGAGTGAGGTAATTTATAAAGCAATGTCTTTCAACCCCATACCAACCATTGGAAAACAGATGTTTGCAATGTTCATAATTTTCAGTCTATTCTTTTAATTTTTTAGTTACAGCGTCCATTAACACTTTTGTATAATGTCTTGTTCACTCCCGTGTGTGGTGTGGGGGGTCATGTCTTGTATTTACTCCCCCCTCCTGAAAACAACTTTGCCGTTGGATTTTTTTTTAACCAAACCCTCTGGTCATTGCTGGCACGTCAACACGACCACATTATAGGTGGGGGGATGAAATCGGTTTGTGTAACCGCTTCAAAATAGCGGTCCCCAAGCCAATTTTTTTGACGCGCACCAACTTATTTTTTTTTTATCTTGATAGTTTTAGAAAAACAATTGTGTTGCGGGAACTGGTTGCATAAGTGCATAATTATTACACTTAACACACATATTGCATAAGTTATTACCCTTAACCACTTAACACGTAATTGCATAATTATTACACTCACACACATAATTGCATATTATTGACACTTAAAACCACTAACAAACACTAATTGCATAATTATTACACTCACACTTATTCAGGCGTGGTCGAGTCGAGATCGCGCGTGGTCCATGGAAAAAGCGCAGGACTCTGATCATAACCGTTTAAATTGTGAGT
>JAMKCH010022239.1:0-21751 GCA_023653785.1 Ophioderma brevispina | reverse complement strand
CTTAAAACGGATCATTGGAATTGATCTTTGAAGAACGACCCATCTTTCAACCTTTGATTTAGAAAACAACTCATGTTTACAAACTATTCAATATCTAAAGTTTGTGATTAACATATGTTTATAGAAGAAGTAATATCTAAAAAGAACGACACATCTTCACCCTTCTTGGTTTTAGAAAACATGTCAATTGCGATGCCCAGTAATTATGTTTGCGGATATTTTAATTGCGGGTTAAGAACGATTCAACTCCCCCCTTACTTGCTGTGTAGAAACTGCTCAATGTGTTAAAAAACAGTTGAATATTTGCCGTTTGTGTTTACCTAGGTTTATATCAAGAAGATATCTTTAAAGAACGAGCCATCTTCACCCTTTAAATCATTTGATTTGCAGGTTAAAGAACGATTCATCAACTTCACCCTGCTTGTTTTGGAACACTTTAAATAATTCTTAGAAGGATCCTAGATTGAATCTTTATTTAACCTGCCCCCTGTGTGTTTTATTCATGAGTGAGTATTTGTTTTCTAAGACGGTTCCAAATATTCTAATTTTTGACTAGAAAACCTGTAACTTTGTTTTCTAAAGGGTAATAATGGAGTTGGGGGGTACGAGCGAGTAATTATGTTTAGAAATTCTTTAATTGCTGATTAAAGAACGATTCAAAACTGCAATGCGAGTAAATTATTTTAGAAAACATTTTAATTTTGTGTTATGAACGATTCACCTTGACCCTTGCTTGTTTTGGAAACACGTTTTCGGAATTAATCAAAACTTAGATGGTCATTAAATTGAATTTTGTTCCAGAATCTGTGTAAAATTTGACTAGAAATAAAATCTGGTAAACTTTGTCAAGAAGGGTGGTAGAAAGACACGTTAATTCGTTTACAAAACATGTTTAAATGTTAAGAGCTTGTGTTTAAAGAACGACCCACCTTCACTCTTATTGGTATGTTAGAAAAACAATGTCAATTGCGATGCGAGTAAACGACATGTTTAAAAACATTTTCAATTGCGGACATTTAATTGGGCGATTTAAAGAACGATTCAACTTCGTCCTTGCTTGTTTTGGAAACGTTGAGAGTGGTTAGACTTAGAAGGATCATTAAATTGAATCTTTTTGTTTTCTAAAGAAGGATATACTTGTTATTGTAAGGATCTAATTGCCGATCGAGTTTAATTAGTTCAGAAAATACATACTTGTAGTAAAGTACCCGTACCCATACCCGTACCCATACCCGTGTACAAAAAAATTGCGTAACGCCGTACCAATACCCATAGTCTCGGACCCATACCCGTAACCCGTACCCGTACCCTAATTTTATCACATGCTGGACCCGGACCCCGGTACCCGTACCCATGGTCCTGGACCCATGACTCGTACCCGTACACATGGTCTTGGACCCGGACCCATACCCGGACCCATGGTCTCAGACCCGTACCCGTCCCATACCCATGGTCTTGGACCCATAACCCACCGTTTCGGACCCGTACCGATACCCATGGTCTCAGACCGTTATCCGTCCAATACCCTAGTCCCAATAAGTGGGACTTTCACATGACGTTTCTTTAATATTCCTTTAAAACAGGCGTATATTTGAAGTCCCAAAAAACACTATGTGATATCAGCTATGACCATTTTTGTGTAGCCTTTCAAATTTCGACCACGGACAACATGTCACCCACCGAGCCTCCAATTTTCTTATACCACCGGTGCTTTCGCTAAAACACTCTTCTCCTTAAGACCATTAATATCCAATTTTAATCAAGCTAAAGCTTTCATAAATAAGCAGCTTGCAATACAAAATCATGACTTAGTCACCAGTCAGAATCTTACAGGGGGAGGTCCGATTTAAGTATATAGAGTTTCATCTTGATAGAATGGCCTTCACCCAAAAACCCCAACTGTTAAGTTTCGCGCCGATATGTTCATCTCGTTTTTGATGGACAGCAGAAAACGTGATGTTGTTGAGCCCCATAGAGTACTGTGACAAAACTATATTGTCGACCAAATGGAGTCTTCTTTCCTAAATTACTCCTTTCGCTTCGCTCATAACTCCAAAACCAAACATCATTTAGCCCTAGATTTCACAGGTAAATGAGAAAAAAGTAGCTCTTCTGATACCAACATTCGACCACTTCCGGTAAAATCTGGGCTTCTTCTGGGGACGAGGCTATTAGCGATCGGGCCATGGACCTTTAAGTGACAAGTCTTGACGAAATTTCAATTAATTTCATTTCATAAAAGTTGATATTTACTACTATCCTGTTGTTGATAACACTCTAAGTAAATACTTTCAAGGTGGAAATGAGGTAATATTTGATTCGCAATAAAGCGTTAACATTATTGGAGACGCGAGAACAAAAATTTTGTCATATCAGTTAACACTATTTTTTGGCAGACTCCTCCCTTGATGAAGTTAATGGATTATGATAATTGGGTACAGTAAGGAGGAGGTCATGATCAGCAGGACTATCCAATACCCATGGTCTTGTAACCATATACCAGTTTCCATGTTTTGTTGCCATACTCTTACCTGTACCTGATGATTTAAATTAAAAAAACACAAACTATGGCCAGTATTCTTTGTGTTAATTGATATTATAGAGTTTAATTTTGTTTTAACTTTTGATGAAATGTTTAAAAGAGTTGCAACAAAGGGATTTTTACACATCGGGTGTCCTTAAAAAAAAAAAATATTTTTGCACTTAATGTTTAAGTCTTCCCCATCTGGAAGGACTAAGCCGAGAATTAGTTCTTTGGTACAAAAAATGAAATTTCAATCATTTGTGGGCTTTGAGCCAATAAACTCTAATTTACCTTTTGTTTTGCACTTTCACCTTTGATACTACACTTCTTTCTCTGTAGCCAAATACACAAAAATCAAAATTACTGTATCTTCTTGCTGCACCTTTAATTTATACATATCCCCAACTATTTTCATCAGTCTATCTAACAGTTTTGTCACATATTTATACAGATATAACCCCATTGATATTATAGTATGCACTATGCACCACGTATGCCTTAGTGTTTTACAATTAATTTGCACTGTTCGAGCCATTACACTCTCCCAATATGAAATGAAACTTTTACCCACAGGGGACACCTTAATGTACTGCCCCCCCAACAACTAATTGGATAGTGAAAATCTTTGAAAAGTACTTGCATTCTGACACTTTTTTCAATTGCTAAAAAAATACTTATAAGGATTCAACAGACTTACCCTTCACTCTTATAGCTATTCATGCAAATTTAAAATCAATTTGACTCTTTCAGGTGGATCACTGCTAGTGTCTTTAAGTTTTGGAACTCTTATTTGCACTTATATGTACCAGGTATAATACACAAAGGTCTGTACCCGTACCAAAGACTCGTACCCATTACCCATGACAATGTACCCGTACAATGGGTTGTCTAAGGCGGGACCCGTACCCTGGGCGTGGACCCATACCCATACCAGTTACCCATGGGCTTGGACCAGTACCCGTACCCATAACCCAGGACTTTGTCCAAGTTGGAACCGTACCCATACCCATTGTCTTGGACCCGGACCCGAACCCGTACCCACGGTCTCGGACCCGGACCCGTACCCATACCCATGGTCCTGGACCCATACCCCTTGACCCGTACCCATGATCCGTACCCCACCCACTACAAGTCTGGAAAATATTGTAAATGCGGGTTGAGAACGATTAAAGTCACCTTGCTCGCTGTTTAGAAAATATGCTCAAGGTTTAAAGAACACGTTCAATATTTGCAGTTTGTGTTTACTAGGGTTTATGTTAAGAAGGATATCGTTAAGTACCACCCACTTTACCCTTGTTGGTTTTCAGAAAACACGGCCAATTTTGCCGATGCGAGTAATTATGTTAGAAACTTTTCATTGCGGGTTGCGTACATTTAATTGCAGACAAATAAGTTAAAGAACGATTAAACTCACCCTTGCTTGTTTTCACCCCACACGGAAACCGGTTGAATTAATACTGGTTCAACTTAGAATGATAATGAAATATGAATCTTTGTTTCTAAAGAAGGATATAATAGAGTTTTGTCATATTACTGAGTAATGGTGTCCTAAAGAAAACAATTTACAATTGACGAACAATGTAGTAACTTGTCAAGAAGAGTGTAGAAAAAACATGAATTCGCGTTACAAAAACATTTTCAATGTTAAGAGTTTGGGTTTAAAGACGACACATCTTCACCTTGTTTGTTTTTAGGAAAAATGTTCAATTGCGACGCGGTACAAACCATTTTCAATGCGGACATTTAATGCGAGTTTCTATTAGAAGGAATCTTTAAAGATGATTTAACTTCAACCTTGCTTGTTTTATGCCTCGTCCCCAGAACCCATAGATTTTACCTGGAAGTTATCAAAATTTTGCATCAAAAGAAAGAAAGAGGAAAGCTATTTCTTCATGATACCCGGTGAACTGAATTAAATCTTAAGGAGGCTAAAGGATGTTTAGTTGGGAAGTTATGAGGTGAAATATATACTTAACCGGGGAAATCTTCCCTTGTTTGTTGAGGAAAATATGTTATTTAGAAAACATGTTAAATGATAAGAGTAGGTTTATGGTAGTCAAGGATAAAATGATTTAGAGTGATTTATTGTTTAGAAAACATCGTCAAATGCTAAGAGTTCTGTGTTCGTTTATTGTGTTAAGAAGGATAAAATGATCAAAATAATTAAGAGATGTTAAATAAGGGAGTTTTTGTTTGTGTTCGTTTATATGCGTTAAGATAGGATAAATGATT
This sequence comes from Ophioderma brevispina, assembly GCA_023653785.1. Taxonomy (NCBI): domain Eukaryota; kingdom Metazoa; phylum Echinodermata; class Ophiuroidea; order Amphilepidida; family Ophiodermatidae; genus Ophioderma; species Ophioderma brevispina. The sequence goes on along the minus strand of JAMKCH010022239.1, from coordinate 16,995 downwards.
CAAAATATATTTAAAAAGATATGTTAAATGAATTATAGGTTGTTCGTTTATGCGTTAGAAGGATAAAATGATTAAAATATATTAAAAAGTAAAAGTATGTTAAATGATTAGGTTGTGTTTCGTTAATTGCGTTTTATAAGAACACATGTTAATTTGATAAGAGTTTGTTGTTCGTTTATTGTGTTTAACCTAACCGCATTGAGTTACTAAAAATACTACGAGCTACCTGAGACGAAGTTATTATAACTATTCGAATCTCGTACAAGAAAAGGGGAAAACAGAAGGAAGGGGGGATGAAGAGGGTGCATTTTCTCAACTCAGTGCCAGAAAAAGAAAAAGAAAACATGTTTAAATAAATGGTTAAATACGGCGATTCGGGACAGAAATGTTTGGAAACATTAAATGTTTGGAAAACATTTTATTTGTGGGAAAACAATTGTGGGATATGACTCATTTTCACCCTGTTTCCGGTTTACCGAAAGTTTTATAGATGCGACAAACACAATGAAATCGGCGGCCGTCGGCGTGGTTCTCTCTAAATGCAAAAGAGTGAATTTCACTCTTTTAGAATGACGACAGGGCCCACTCTGAAAAGAGGTGAAATTTTAACACCTTTCAAAAAAAACATTTTTGGATCCAAATTTTCTCTTGATTATTTACAAAATGATACATTTTTATATTTTTTTACATTTCAAGGACAACAATTTGAACAAAACATACTCTTCAAAGGGTTCTGAAAGTTTCACTCTTTTCGGAGTGGGCCCTGTATGTAGTGTCCTGTTTGTGGTTTGTAGTCACTCTAAAGAGTGAAATTCACTTTTTGTCATTAGAGAGTAGAGAGTAACTTGAAAAATAATTTCGTCGTGATTCGTATTAATGTCACCGAAAGTGCCTGTCTGCGCGTGATTAACTTGAACGAATTTAAAATTGACTATAGAAAAATATCGCAAGATCATATTTATTTTATCGGCACCTAGTCAAAAAGTGTGATCATTTTCTGAGTATTGAAAGGATGCATTTAAAGATCAAAAATACGATTATTATTAAAAAAAGGTGTGTCCATGCCCCCGGTTAAAATAGCTATTTAGATTTGGGCTGTGCGTCGCTGTCGCCCGCTGACTGAGTAAAACCCACATCTTCGCCATTCGAAAGCTGTTGTTGGTATATATAAATTCAGATTAGGCAACAATATGAGCAAACAAACATCTGCAGTCTTACGTCGTCACGTGTGTCGGCCGCCCGCAGCACAGGCAACAGCCACAGATTCACACTCGGTAAGAGAAACGCGAAGTCATACTACCGTCATGCAAAGGTAACAACAATCCCAACTTTATTTTAAACAAAATAAAACACCCGGGGCATGTGAAAAGGGAAAGAAAAAAAGCCAACCAAAAGTTAACCGAAATAGTACAAATCACGCTCAACTAATTAAAACTCGAACGTCATGGGTTAAAGCAAAACACAACTTTATTGAAAAAAATTAAATTGAAGAAAGTGTGGAAAGAATTACTGCTAAAATGTAAAATCAACAATCTAAATTTAAACTTTTAACTATTTTCCCCATTGCCCATTTGATAACAAGCACACCCGAAAGGAAAAAAACGTGAAACTCCTGAAGTTCCGGGATGTCGCCGGCTCTGTCGCCGCTTCGTTGAACGGGTATAAAACCATTAGTTCACACTCGACGTATTCTCATAACACAAAAAAAAAAATCTCAACTTATATAAAAAACAACGGAAAATGCCAAAAAAAATAGCCAAAATAGTGTACAACTGATTCTAGCTCAACAAAAATTGTATACAAAAACCTAACTTATTGAATAAAAAAAACAACGAGGAAGAGAAAAGGCCAAAATTAGACCCAAAATCGTAAAAAAAAACTCAACAATTTAAAATTTAAAAATTAAATTTCCTCATGGCGCCACTGATAAGCAAGCGCAAGCACAAGAACAAAAAAAACATGTAATCCTGAAGTTAGTTACGGGGTGTTGACCGACTGTCGACCGTTGCCCGTGTAAAACCATAGTTTCACACTCGATGTATGACGCCCATAACACAATCCCAACCTTATTAAAACAACAAGGGGGAAAAAAAGAAAAAAAGGCCAAAAATCCCAAATAGTGTAAAAATCAAGCTCAAAATAACAACAATCCCAACTTATTTAAAAAAAACAACGGGGAAAAGCGACAAAATAAAGGACCCCAACCAATAGTGTAAAAATCATAGCTCAAAAAAAAATAGTACAAAGTAAGCTCAATCTAAATTAAAAATCGAATCGAACGTTAATGCGTTTAATTAAACTAAACTCCCCACCTTTATTTAACAACAAAAAACAACAGAAAGAAAAGGACCAAAATTAGCCAAACAATATCGGGAAAAGGCCCAACCAAATTAGCCAAAGTAGAAGAAATAATCAAGCATAAAAAACTAGAACAAATCAAGCTACAACTAAAAAATAGAACAATATCATACCTAAGTACAAGCTAAAATAAAGTGACTTTAAAATAACACCCAAAATAAAAAATTTTTAAAAATTTTAATCAATTAATTAATTAAAAAACAACTTTATTGAGAAAAAAATAAAAAACAATTGGGAAATGCCAAAACGTTAAAAAAAACAAACTAAATTTAAACTCAAATGCTCATAGTTTTCTTATCATGATCATATTAATTAGAACTAACTATTTGAACGTTGCAATTATATATGCGTTACGTACTAGGGGACAGCAACAACTGCGAAGGCGAATCGCTGCTTTGGCTAAGGTTTATTTGCAAGTTTATCATTTATTCACCAGAGAGTTCTTTTTCATGTCAAAATCAACATTTTATCGAAGTTCACAGTTCGGCAAATCTCTCTCAACTCTCAAATGTGCTTGCGAAACTCGCTCCAAGTATAGAGGGCGCTCGTCACCTAAGCACGGTTGTGTGCCTATTCATCGTTACATCACCCTCGCCACTCGAAGCGGAGTTCCATCGAGCCGGAATCTTTAATATCCTAAGTCAATTGATGAAAGTTCCTAATTTTTTTTTTTTTTGTGGAAAAAAAGCCAAAATGAATGAAACTACTAAATACAACGGGTAAAGGAAATACCAACTTTGCCATTGAAATCTTAAAATGTTCTCAAATTTCAATCATTACACTACTACAATTGAATGGAAGTGAAACGTGAAAATTGTCTATAGAGTGTGCCCAGTGGATCCACAAATAACTGCTACTCCCAACCAGGATGACAAACCTTGATGAAGGTGTCCACACCCACTGGGGTGATCAGTCACAAACACTGTGAATTCAACCAAGCAAGGGAAACCAGAGTAAAAAAAATTGAAGCCAAAAAAAACAACATGTTTTACATGTGACCTTTGTGCTGTGGATTTGAGCCGGAGACGTGAAAAAGACCAAGAATGGCCTGCTTATCCCCCACTTGTATGAATTACAAGACAGCAACCTTGAGTAACTGGGCAATAACTTCACCCCACGCACACCACCACACCTACACCACAAAGCAATCTTGCAAAACCACTGCAAGGCCACGGTTCTAGACAAACCAATTTTGAAAAAAACCGATTTGAAATTTTGAAATACCTGAGCACACTTCAATGTTGTCAACCTGGTACTTAATCTTTAAAACACCGATAATGTTGACTACCAGTAGTAGATTGTAGTGCACATGCAGCATTAAAACAGAATTATGTGAAACATTTGGCAACAAAATAAAAAATTTGCTCGCTACAGGAAACGTGTACAAGTAGCAAGTCTTTAACTTTCCCAGTACATGTGTAACTCTGTCTACATACAGCTCATGTGTCTATATTGTACACCACACACACAATCCTGCCAATAATTACTTGACTCTTCAGTATCTCTAGTACCTTTACAGTATACTGTGACTAAAACAACTCCATGAAATAAAAGAAAGAAATTCAGTCAACAGGTCTAGACCAGGAGAGTTGCATATTTTTTATTTTAACTAACAGGCCGTCCTAGTATAGGGGGCACACACATGACCTGATGTGGGAATGGAATAGTAGCAAAATCCACACAGATACAAAATTGCATAATTTTCCTGGGTACCTTAAGCCTGCCCAGAAATTGAATAAAAAATATTGTTAAAGGAATCTGTTCGGTATTTGACATGCATGCCACACAGGACTTCTCTAGGTCAGTTAATACAAGGGACTCAAGTGTTACAGGAACGGAGTGCATTTTATATTTAACAATCAAAAATGCTGTAATATGCCAGCAGCTCGATAATACACCTAGTGACTTTTGAAACAGCAAGTATTATAAGAAATTCATGGTACTCAGACACAGGCATATTCACAGCCTCACATACTGTCATAAGTAATCTTAGACAGCATGTAAAATTTAGGCACGTAATAGGGTTGAGGCAGAAGAAAACACTGGTGGTTCCAAAATGCTACCTATTTCCTGAACGCATTTAAAACAAGATAATATTCCAAAATAGTACATTGGGGTATTTCTACACAAAAAAAATACTGTACATCAGTGTGTCAGTCTTTTGTTGCTAACTCAAAATTGTGCCCCTCCCTATATCCATGTGATGTAAAAAAATACTTCTAAAGACAAATGTTTTACCTCTTAGGGACATTCCACTGGACAGTTTGTGCAGCAATTGTCCAAGCTTTGAACCATATTAAATAGGCAGTTTTATACCACCCTTACTGTACAGGTTAGGACATTTTCTATAGCGATTGTCCACCGCCTTCTTCATATACAGTTTAGACAGTTTTTATAGCGATTGTCCACCACCGCCGCTCTACTCTGCAATTTAAGACAGTTTATATAGCGATTGTCCACCGCTCTTACTCTACATTTTGATTAACTGGTAGACTTATAATGGGAAGTACCCCCAAACTTTTGCCCTTGTGGTAAACAAGGTTATAAGTCCACACCCAGTTCAATTTGGGTGCGTTTTTTTTCTACCCAAATCAATTTATACCTGCCCTGAAACAGATTTTAACGATACAATCCCACTTCTTTTCACCCATGTATCTCAGATTTGCCATGTATACCTACGGACACACAACACACACAAATTTCCGACACGGTTATCGGAGCAGGGCGGTGTGTAACAGTGCTGGGCACATGCTTATTTACATGTAGAGAATGTCTTCTTCGATTGAGACTTGCCACCTGAATTTGAGCGAAGGAATCTGTGCCCTGTTGTCTTGAACAAAGCGCTGACAGGACGGATATTCAAGATCAGCCAAACTTAACCCAACTATTGTCCTTGGTGGGAGTCGGGAAAAAACCACTTGACCCGATACGTCCGTCATTGTCATCCTCTGCAACATAACGCCCTTGGCCCACAATTCTTTTCGATTTATAGTACAAGTTGACTGTGGTTGGGCATCACATCCGGGCATACCCGTGGTTGCGTGTTCACACCTTTAAGAGTCCTGATTGCTCGTGAACTTTGCAGTCTGTTGTATAGTGGGATCAGACCTAGTGTGATGGGCCCTGCAACTACTTAGAAGAATCTTCAACTGGTGGCGTTGGCGTAGTGGCATTACAGTGTCCGTTGTCTAGCGTGCCTTATCACATTAGAGTCACTTAGTCCTTGAGCTTCAGACAGAGAGTGGGAACACTGTGTGGTTTCAACTGTTGTGAGCCGACCAGCAAGCGTGCAAGTCATGTCTAAATATCGCTCCACTGCCGGTTTCAAACGGTTGATGTGAATGGATGCAGTAACTAATTGTCGACTTTTCTGGTACACGCCACATTGACTGCTGACAGTTCTCCGTTGTAATATGGTCTGTACATGGGGACATTCATTAAACTTGGCCGATTGACTACAGTTAGAGTCAAGGACTGGCGAATAGAGAAATACTTCATCTCCCACATGAAATTGGGGGTCATGTTGTAGTTTTGTAGTTTGTTTCCATTTTTCTCAGGCATGTTACTGCCTTGTGAGCTTTCATAGCTGTTTCAGCATTGCTTTTTGGCCGCTCTCAAGCCACATGCTAGAAGCTCGGCCATATATGCTGGGCAGACCGTGGTGGCTCAGGGAGCGAGGGTATGCGTAAGGGAACATGGTGTTGTCCAAGGGGAGACTCAATATCGCCCGTAGGTTAAAAAAGCAGGTGCATATCCAGTGCTATCCACACAAGGGGAAGTGTCAGTGTAAGTGTTGTGCACAATTGCCAAAGGGCAATGCGTGGTCTCCACCCTATATGAGTGTGATTGTCAAGACGCTTTGCTAATGAGGCTAAGATGACGACATACACCTTCGATTGACCATTACATGGTAGGGTGGGTGGGCATAGCTACTGGTTTGGTTTTTGTGATCTGTAACAGTTTGCAAGTCTCCTTCAACAATATGCGAAAGATAGTTAGTCCCCCTCCCCTATCTGACGTGCAGGATATGATGGGGTGTCCCATGCCGCCAAAAATAACTTCTTTAACGAAATGTCCATGCCACAGTTTGTCCGCTTTGAATTGTCAGGTGTCAGGAACGGCCACAAGCTCGACATACTTCGTAAATAGCGATGAACACAATCACGTATCTATGTGCAGAAGGTTGAGACAGGTAGGAAGGGGTCCTAAAATGTCCGTACTCATACGCTCAAATGGTGTACTGGGAACGGGCATGGGAATGACTTGTGCACGAACTTTCACTGGTGGAGAATTTTTCTTTTGATTACAGCGTACGCAGGATTTCACCCAATGGACAATATCTCAGCTTACATTTTGGGCCAGAAGAACTTACAACGTACTTTCTCCAGTGTGCGACTAATTCCCAACATGTCCCCATGCAATGGTCGATCATGGCTCTGTCAAATTGCTTCTAACAAGCGTTCTTGCGGAGGAGCAAGATGAACATGGCTACGAAGAAGCTTTGTCTCCCTTTGCCGGTTGATTTTGTGAACCCAAAATGATAGACAGTCCATCTGCTTAAAAAGTAATTACTAAATTTGTACTGCCATTGCAGTAGTCGCTTTCACTGCATCAGATGGCAGGGACCCCGACTCAAGGAATGGAACAACCATATCCTCATACGCAGCATCAGTGCGCTGCAAGTGGTGAAGATCTACCTGACGGTGCGATTATTTACCTTTAGATCCCTGGCTTTCTCTCTGAAGCTGTGGTTAGGTGTTTTTGGTGCGCTCTCGTGCTTGAACCTTTGCCGCACTAATCGCTGAATCATGTTAGGTTAGTTCTACGCTTGTGGAGTGTCAGGAAAGGAAAGTCAAATTCAGATTACAATGAGTGGTGTTCGTGGCTCATCCAGCTGAAAGATCTTCCTGTGTTGGGGGAGCATATTCTCTTCGGCCTGACACCATCTGCGTTCTGATGAACCTGACCGCCTATGTTGAATTTCAAATGTGTAGGGAAGCCAATTAAGGTTACCCCAGCGGGCGCAATTTTCCAGTGGGTTTGTTTGAGGGAAAAACAGCCACTTCAGAGCGGAGTGGTCAACAATGGCCGTATCGTAAACGTTAAAGGGGCAAATCTGAGGATACAGTCAAGTTTCTTAACACAAAACACTAAGGCTAAGCACTCTTTTTTGCAGATTATCCCATATATTTCGTTCTGGTGTTGATATAATGCCAGCCCCACATAAGAAATTAACATGTTCTTCGTCTTGTATCATCTTGAGCTTAACACACCGCCCCCACTGCCCAAAAAAGACGCTTGCATCAGTAAATAGCTCTTTTAAATGGACGCTCGTAGTCAGGATATGCAGTATGGGTGGGGAAATACAAAGGCCTGTTTTCAGCTGTTCAAATGATAACTGCAGTTGGGACCAATCAAATGCGAACACCCTACTAGCTGAGAGCATACAGGGGTGCAGCAATTTTTGCATAGGATTAACGAAGTCTCTCTATAATACCCCGATAGGCCTAGAAGAAATGCACGAGCTGGTTAATGTTTAACATTGGTTGGTGTAGGTGAAAATAGGGCTAAGGATAGGTATTTGTTTTGATAGGGTAGTTAAATCCTGGAACTGCCCTACCACTTTTATCTGGGTCAGGGGAAATCCCACTGCTAGTAATTACATGGCCCAAACCAAATTAATGAATTTACTGTCCCGTGCAAAAATGACATTTGGTCTGTTCTGAGCTTTAGGCCTGCTGCTGCTAAACGCTGTGTTATGTTGTCTGTGTTCTTGTTGTTTGTGTGTTGTATTGAGTAGCAACATTTTCAATTGCGCCTCTCTAAGTGTAAAGTTTCAATTTCTGTGGAAGTTATAAGATACTATTTTTTAACGGTTAATTATCCATATGATCTGATTAGGCAGGTATTTCCAGTTTTTTTAGGCAATGCAACAGTTCCATGACTCGATGGCTGGAAAGTCGCTGATGGACTGTTCCTAGTCCCCCTTACCCCCCCCCCTGCCGGCCGCCCCCCGGTCTTTTACATTCCCAAAACTTCGAAGGTGGCAACTGAAGCTGTGTACGGCCGCCCGTACCCCCGACCCGCCCGCCGCGGTCAATGGTTAGGGTAGAGGATGGGGTCAATGGTAACTTGATTAATTGATTTAAAACCCATAAAACCCACTTTGTAAGTCCAAAGTAGTGAAATAGGTTGGGTGGGATGAACACACACTACTAATGGGCTTCTTCTGTAGTTGGATAAGTAAGGCCAGTGGCCTTCCACCTCAATCAACCGTTGATCCCACGGATATCCACCCACAAATCTAGTATCCCTTTATGTTTGACCTTGCTACCCAAACAAAACATGGGGCAGCCCACGGGGACGTGGTGGAACGCGGGATATATCTTGCCTTGCTGCCTCCATATCAGAAATCATGTCTTCTAAGACAGCTTTCTGTTTTGGACCCATAGGGATAGTAGCGTTGACTGATTGGTTATTGTGCCTGGGGCGGATCAATACGTTATCTTGTGCTGGACAAAATCACATTTACCAAGCTTGTTGTCTGGTCCAACAAACAACCTGTATTATTTATTCCACAATGCACACAATTGCTTTCTTTGTACCTCCAGAATTAACTTTGGACTTGGTCATGTCAATGTGGTTTGATGACACTGAGCTCCTGGGGTTGAGGGGTGGTGTCATCATTCTGTGACACGTTTAGTGTGACTTGGATTATATCTACAACGGAGGAAACGGGTTTACAAATATCTACCATGTGGTGTCATGACTGCTTATCACACCCATTACTTACACTTTGAATGATGCACGACCTGTACAGGAGCCATCACAGCCATTCACCCTTACCTAATGGTGTTGTGACGGTGTTGAGAACCTAATGGTCACAACCATTTCACAGCATGACTGTTCATTGCCCCCTGAACATAGTACTAGTAACCTGAGCACCTGCTTCAGTATCTGGTATACGGTACAATTCATGCTGGTCCGAAAAACAGTGTAAAGTTACCTAAATTGGCCACTTTGCAATACACTACATGTACTCTGTAAAATTGGCACATGAATATTGTTCAAACATGTTTATTCACTGACAAGGATTTGGTAGGTAGATGGACCATTGACAGCAAATAGAGAGCCAGATGTTCCACCGAAACATCCTGTGGGAGAGGTGCACCCCTAATACGGCAATAAATAATTGCCACCTGAGAATTTGCAGGCCCCCCCCCCCCCACTCCAGGAATGGTAATCTTATCTTTGGCTATGATTTGACGATTGGAATTGAAGTTAATGAATTCATTCCCGTCTCTACCCAAATTTGAGTCCCACTTCCATTCTCACTCAAAAAATTCTTCTCCATACTATTATTCTTGCGGACATTGGGAACAATTAAAAGGGGACATGGACCTGTGACCCTGAATCTGACATTTGACATAAATCTGGGCCTTGTAACATTGCAGTTGCGGTCAACCAGTTGCTGTTTCTATTAGTCTTATCTGAGGCATGAGTTTCAATGCTTGTAACTCCCTATGATTTTGAACAGATCTGCGAGAATGCAACTAATATCGGCCCAGAATCAACATGCATAGATTTGTCTTGTGTCTGAATTATGCACACACTACATAATGCTAAGAAGTGGGAACTGACAGTATGAACTGCGCAACACGAGGCTTATCCCAAGTACTGCAACTGATGACCTGCGAATATCAAGGCCGAGTGACATAGGCTTATGAGATTTGCTACCAATGTGATACAATATTACTTGGTTGATTTGTACCAGTACATGTCCATGAACTTGAGGTACCATTAGTTGCTGTAATTTATAAATATAGACATGTACATGTCCTGCATACCTGTACATTGAACGACTGTGTATTTAATCACATGTGCTTCTTTGTCACACCCTTGTTACCTGTAGAAATTGATACACTAAACCGGTCTGTGAAATCTTCCCACTTCGGATACTATTTTGATCATTTACCAGTGCGCGACAGCCTCCTTGAACAAATTTCATAAACTGACTGTAATCTGGTGTTTCTGCTAACATCATTATTTGAGAGTTTACTCTGACATCATAGGAGACATAACACGATTCATTGGTCAGTAAAACATGACATCCCAACACTGCATGTATAATAATCATTAGGTTTATCAACATCATGAATAAATAACCTGTATGTCTGCAGATTTAGAGTACAGCTAACATTTGGTACCTTCAAAACATATTTTTACACACAGACTCTGGCCTAACAGTAACAGTGTCCACGTGGCCCAACCCCTGATTTGCTACATGGATAATGTTTATTTGAGTTGGGCCCCTGCGGTTCTCTGGTTGGGTGGCCTGTACCTGGTGGCTGGTTTAAGGTTGGCGATTTTAGGCATTCACGTGATAGTGACCAAAGTATCCGCACCGGTAGCATTTTACATTACGTTTGTCCCTTGCGGTTGGGAGTTTGTTGATAGGGATTTGGGGGGTGCTGCAGCATGGGGCACTGCGGTGGCCGCATGGTGGGGCTTCCATAATTGAAACACAACTTTGTTTACCATGAAGATTTGAAATGTCAAGGCAGCATGACCAACACTGACAAATTTACATATTTGCTGGCTTGCATGTGCTGTGCTACTGTTGCTGACGAATGGAACTTTCGCAGTTGTAGGAATCCTACTTGTAATTTCTCTATACTTTGTCTGCAATTCATATCAACGGACTCACCGGATGCTATCCTGGCTGGAAATACTGTGGGCTCCCTCTCTGCCAGCGCTGCGTCTCTGCAGTCAGGGGCCGGGATCAGCCCATGAGCTGGAGGGGGGTGCCAAGAGAGGGTAAAGATGAGAGGGATAGAAGAATGGCTGCGTTAGCAGACGCGATGCGGGATTGGATGGGGTGAGGTGTTCCCCCCCCCCCTCCCGCGCGAAGCCGGAAGCTCTGCATTTTTATCATAGCAATCAAGCTTCTTCCCCCAATGTAGTTAATGGGATATGTTCATATCACTTTTTTTCAGCTTATGGCAATGGAAATAAAGCTACTTGAAGTTACAAATAGTTTAAATTAGAGATTTTAAGTTATTGAAAAGCGATCTTGTTGCACTATCTGGATCAGGTGACTGAATATATTTGCAATTTACTCTTGTGAGCAAAGGTCATAAAGATTTTTCACCACTTATTCGCAGAATGATTGAAAACTGAAATCCCAGCTTAACTGTATTAAATGGGGTAACTGGATCAAGCTTACAAAGCTATCACATTCCCTCATTTCTGCACAACTTCTTCATTTGTCAGCATAGATAATAGAAAATATGCCAATACGACGACATCAACTTTGTCACAGATCGGGTCTTTTTTTTTATTCCTTATGATAAATGGTTTTTGATATACACTGTAATAAACCATTGAAAATTCCCTCTAAAAATTCAGCCCAGAGATCCCAAAAATGTTCCTTAATAACAGAACCATAAAGGCTATAACAAGAGATAAAAAATTGTTTGGTTCCTTGAAGAACTTAACAGGGTTCCATATGAGGACAAGTTTAGAACCTCTTTCGCACTTTTTTCTGAAGGATGCAGAAGGTTAGGGCAGTATTGACTATGCGTGCACTCTGATGATTGACCAAAATGTTTTCTGGAGCCACTCATCAACTTGGCAACTGCCTGGATCTCATCATTACCGACACTCCAAATTTTTTTCTACAGTCTCCATGGCCTACAGCTTTGTGAACACCAGCGCTTACCTTGCGAAAACAACACTGCGAGCCTCACCATATGTGGATGCGATCCACCAAGGGGAAGTTTGGCTATACAAAAAAAGCTGACTGGCATGGACTGAGGAAGTATCTTGCAGCAACTCCATAGAATACTCTACTTATAAGAGACTGAACCCCTGATAAATCATATGAGAATGTCACAATCCCACCAGTTGATGCCATGCAACAATTCATTCCACAAAAGGTGATCAAGGCCTTCGAATCTTATCCAGAATGGTGGAACGAAAGCTGCGACAAAGCTCTGAAGCTGTGAAGAAAGATAGTGCCTGGAGAAAGGTTGGAAATCTCCTAAATTACAACAAGGATAGAAGAGTATAAATCTGTTTCTAGGAAAAGCTGCTTCTACTCACAAATCAGAGTCAGAGATAAAATGAGACGAGCTCCCAGACTGGATTAGTCTTGTGGGGGACGGCTCGTAACCTTAATGGGAAAAGGAGTGCAAGTCTGACTACCAGTCTTAAAACAGGCAAACTCTACATACCTCTGCGAGGCAAAAGATGAAGTTTTGCGCTTCCATCAGTGACAAGGTCTACCATCATGCTGCTGAAAATGACAAGACTGTTTCTAGCAGTCCTCGGAGGGAGAATACCTCAGGTGTTGGGCAAGTGGTGTCTGGCCAAGGAGTAAAGTAAAAACAAAATGTTGAAAATAGATGTCAACAAAGCCTTGGACCAGATGGTTTCCTAGCCGTCGTTTTGAGAAATGCTGCCCCCAGAATATGGCGGTCCATGGTACGTTATTCCAACTTTGTTGGTTTAAGGGCCACATTTAGTGATGTGAAAAGTAGCTGAAGTCATCACATGTCATAAGAAGGGTAATAAGCGTTCGCCTAGTTAAATATCGACCGATCTCCTTGCTATCGATAAACCAAAGGTACTGGAGCGAATCACTATGAACAATGTGGCGCCATTCTTGATGCGCATTCATTGATATCCCAAACAAGGAAAGTTATGGCTCTTTAGGTCTGGCGATCTACATCTGATGCCTGGACCTTACGTTTCAAAATGCATCACGAACATTCCATCAATGCAGAGAGGGAAAGCTAGAATTGTATGGCTGATATTCAGCAATGCATTTGACAGAGTGTGGCATCCTTGTCTACTGGCCATACGTTATGCTCTTAGGATCTCAGATAGTTACTGAAGTGGCGAAGGACTACCTCAGTGACGCTCCCGTCAGAGTCATCTTCTTAAACGGGAGGGTATCCACCAAGAAAGTCGATCAAGCAGGCCTGTACCACAAGGGGCTCAATCTCGGCCATCTTCTTTTTATTTTATTCATGACGAATCACAAGAAGATCCTTGCATTTTTTTTTTTATTTTTCAAATTTTTTTTTTAATTTTTTAGTTTTTTGCTTTTTTTTGTCTTTTATTCTTTTTTTTCTATTCCCTCCTATACGCCAGGACTCACATGACCTTATTAAAATCAAAGAGGACAGAATCCCAGCTTGCTGTCTCTCTCAACAAAGACCTGCAGGAAAAATCGAGTCTTGGGCAAATTCATGGAATGTACTTTCGTGCTGCACAAGCGTAAAATGTATCAAACGATATCAAACAAGAAAGATGCTTGCAAACAGGCCCACTACGAGTATCCACTTCTTTGGTTTACGGAACTCTAGAAGAGGCTGACAATGTCGATCTACTTGGCATCCATCAGTAATGACCTTGTTATGGTGCTCCGTTATTGACCCCCCCCAATTGCTTAAAACTGCCAGTCAGCGACTAGGATGGTCGTCGGCTGCAGCCTACTTTGAAACAACTGATAGGGCTGGTATATATAAATCCATGTTTCGATCCAACATTGAATTGCCAAACTCATTCATGAGTGTGGAGAAACACCCACTCCTATCAACTAGATCGCAATCCCGAGACGTGCCATTTCTATCATTGGTTATCCCCGAGAGTGAGCTCGCAACTCATCACATCCAACCAACTTGGTCATCGCCGGGCAGTTGGAAATTTTGTCATCTTTTTCACCGCATGTTTTAGGGACAAGCACCAGCCAGTGTTACATGAGTCGCTTTCAAGTTGATCCTCGCCTAGGCGCTCAGTCAGATTCATACCTTGCTGTTGGAAGTCCCAAGGTCCAATTGGCTACACAGAAGATACAGTTCTCCATTCTCTATAGGCTTATGGAATGCCAATTCTGCTCATGTGGCATCGCAACCAGGGCCTTGGCAGAGTTTACAAAAGGAGGTTAATCGCTATTTTGGCGCCAACCCGTCAGATTTACTAATTAGAAAAACTGCTGTTAATGCATTAGCATTAGCCCTTGAATATACAATAAAAAATTTTTAATTTTCGGTTTTTTTGTTTTTTAAAAATTGAGATGTTGACCACGTAAAGGATCTAAAAACGAGATTAAGAAATCTATATGAAAAGGTTTGACAAAAGCAAAAAAACCAACGCGGCACTGTCGATTTTGTAATAGGCAAATATAAAAAACAAGTCGGGCCAAATTTTCTTGAAAAAAGCGTGCGTGGAGGATGGCAAGAGCAAGTATTATTGTAATTGGTTGTTATTTTATTTTTGCTCAGTTCAATACTTTGGAATCTGTAGGCATCTGAGCTCACGTCCACAGAGTCTCGAGAATCAGCGTTTAGGAAACGCGATTTGCAGCAATTCCACATTTTTCCGCACCGATAAATGGGTATTTTCACCACCAATCTGCCGGCTGAAAATTACCGCATCGCGTTAATTCGTTAGCCAAAATGTCCTGTTTTACACGCCCGAGACTAAAAAGTGTAACAAAAATATATTAATATTCAATCTATTTTTTTTGAAGCGAAACCACGTCGCCCACCTTTATTCCTTGATCACATATGAAATAGATATGGGTGTAAGGCTCGCGCCTCCAACCCCTGGGTCATTCGATGACAAAGGACTGAACAAAAAATATGGGTCTTCGGGTGAAAATATCTCCCAAAATAAGGTCTTGGGAGACAGTGGTAACATTTTCCCAAAATATGGGCGTCTTGGGTTGAAATGTAAACAAAAATATGGGGTCTGGGTGACAAACGATGCGGAAAAGGGGGGCGGGTGGCTTACCAGCCTCTACATACGCGTGGTCCAAGTGGGAGGGCGTGCCTCCCTCTGGAGAGGGGCGGGGGGGGTCGGACCGCGTGTTTAAATGGATATATTGGTATAAATGCTATCGGCACATAATATCCCTAAATAAGCGTACCCGAGGGTTTTCATGGCCAGTGAGTATTCCTGCGACAAATCCAGATTTATTCGACAAATGTACACAACTGTCAACGATCATGGCGTACACATGTGTAGTCCGGCACTACCGAAAAAGAAGCCAGCGAAAAATAAATCCCATACACGCATATCTCACGTGCAAGTTTGCCACAAGCCTCATCCTTTTGAAACTTCGTGAGCGCAAAAGGATAGGAGCTAAGTTCGTTTAGATTTTGTTATTGCAAAAAAAACAAACAACTTTTTAAAACCTCAGTGATATGAGAACAAATGTAAGAGGGGTGTTTTAGATACATTTGTGATTACAAAGTTTTTAGTTGACATAAACAGATAACAACCATGAAAACGTGGACCATTTTAAAAGGGGGTCGCGTAATATTTAGTTTTTATCGCAGTCGCACTGTAACCACTGATCTTATACAATGGATTGGCTACACCCAAACCAGTAATTTGTATATTAGATGATGGAGCAACGGGCGGGCATCTTGGGTTCCGAACACCAATACATTCCAGAGGACACCCTGTTTAAACAGGAAGTTGTACCAGGGGTGCACGTTGTAGAGACCTGCCATCCCATACGCGCAAATACAATGGGCTCACTGATTGGCTTGATTCTGTAGTCGTTCTGTCGGCATCCACATTTCAATGGTAACATATTTGTTTAAATGACCGAATTGAACCACCGGCTTGGGCTCTTTTTGGTATGACCATTGCATCAGTGCTTAATTACGAAGCCCGGTTTCAAATCCATGTTATAGAGATCAGGTTCGAAACCACCCCATTGAAAGTACGTAGATTGCTGAACCGCGCATGAGGTTCAGCAATCTACGTATTTTCAATGTACCGAGTATCGCTTCTTGTATGATGTAGAGTTTCTATTTTAGTTTGGTAAAACTATATTTCTAAAGAATCGCGGCTTCATTTTATAAAAGGGTATAAAAAAATAGGCACAAATGTATGCCCTTTTTGATAAATTTACTATTTTAAAGGAAAACGGTTTAAATTACAGCTGTGTTTTTAATTCCAATGTAAAAAGTAAACGCGATACACTGTTAAAAATTTCGTAATTAAGAGGGAAACAGATTTCCGTAAATTTACGGAAAAATCTGTTTTAGAAAACAATTTAAAAATAAAAAAACAAAAAAACATAAGAAATAGCTAAAAATGTTAATACGGAAATATTTCAAAATTTCTGGCAGCCAATATTTCCGAACTTTTTTTTTGGTTCCGTAATTTTAAATTACGGAAAAATTCTGTTAAAATACTATTTTTTTCCAATATATGAGCAAATTTCTGTAAATACTGTCAAAGTTCCGTAATTGACAGAAATTTCTGTAAATGTACCCTAAAAATGACCTGAGAAATACTGTTTGCACAGAAATTTCCGGAAATTTACGGACATTTTTTTAAAGTGTGTAGTCTTTCCCAGACTGGCGAGAACTTGCTGACCATCGATAATTTCTTTCAATGGTGTGTGAAAAGACTAAAGACTAAACATGGCTGGTGGCAAAAACGATAGCGTAAATAAATCAACGTGGCGGTCACTTTCTGAAATCGTATAAGTGCTCGAAAGGGAAGCGTGAAATGCTGGTTGACTTCGCAGGAATACTCCAATGACCATGCAAACATCTGGTACGTCATACTTCGTGATTCATTATATATCTGCCGATAGATTTATACCAA
>JAMKCH010022238.1:0-21945 GCA_023653785.1 Ophioderma brevispina | reverse complement strand
GTATATGTTAAATATACAGTTCTGATGCTATCCGCTAGTAAAGCGAAGACACCTTTGAACCTAACACCATAGATATATCATCGCTCTTCTACCAACCCACTTGATAGGCTCATCGGTTAGAGCGCGTGTATGTAATCGAAGGTCGCCGGTTGGGGAATCCGGGCCAAGCGCACATGGGTTTTTTTTTTTCAACACTATCGTGCGCTGGCCATCTTCAGGGAAAGATTAATAATATATACCTCCTTGACTACCTGGAGAACTAAGTATTTAAATTTCAAAACAAATATATAATCGTATATGTTAAATAAATAAATAATGTGTGTAAATATACAGTTCAGAAGGACACCTTCGAACCTAACACCTAGATATATATCTCTCGCTCTTCTACCAACCCGCTTGATAGCTCAGTCGGTTAGAGCGTCGTGTATGTATACTAAGGTCGCCGGTTCGAATCCGGCCAAGCGCACATTGGGTTTTTTTTCACACTATCGTGCGCTGGCCATCTTCAGGGAAAGATTAATAATATCATACATCCTTGACACTGAGAACTAAGTAGTTTAAATTTCAAAACAAATATATAATCGCATATGTTAAATATACCGTTCTTATGCTATCCGCTAGAAAGCGAGGACACGTTTCGAACCTAACACCTATAGATGATATCTATCGCTCTTCTCCCAACCCAGCTTGCTATCTCAGTCTGTTAGAGCTCTTGTATGTAATACGAAGGTCGCCGGGTTCTAATCCGCCAAGCGCACATGGGTTTTTTTTCAACACTAATTAACGTGCGCTGGCCATCTTTTCAGGGAAAGTTAAATATAATCTATACATCCTTGACTGCCTGGAGAACTAATTAGTTTAAAATTTCAAAAAAAATATATAAAATCGTATATTTTAAATATACAGTGCTGATGCTATCCGCCGGGACAGCGAAGGACACCTTTCCGAACCTAACACCTTAATTATATCTACGCGTCTTCTACCGAATCAGCTTGATAGCTCAGTCTGGTAGAGCGTCGTGTATGTATAGAAGGTCGCCGGTTTGAATCCGGCCAAGCGCACATGGGGTTTTATTCAACACTAATCTTGCGCTGGCCATCTTCAGGGAAAGATTAATTAATATATACATCCTTGACTACTGGAGAACTAAGTATTTAATTCAAAACAAATATTAATCGTATAGGTTAAATATACAGTTCTGATGCTATTCCGCTAGGAAGCGAAGGCACCTTTCGAACTAACCTATAGATGATATCTATCGCTCTTCTACCACCCAGCTTGATAGCTCGTCGTTATTAGCGTCGTTACTGTAATACGAAGGTCGCCGGTCGATCCCGGCCAAGCGCACATGGGGTTTTTTTTTCACACTATCTTGCGGCTGCCCATCTTCAGGGAAAGATTAATAATATATACATCCTTGACTACCTGGAGAACTAAGTAGTTAAATTTTCAAAACAAATATTAATCGTATATGTTAAATATACAGTTCTGATGCTATCCGCTAGGAAAGCGACGGACGCCTTTCGAACCTACACCTATCGATGATATCTACGCCCTTCTACCAACCCCATCTTGAATACTCAGTCGGTTATAGGCGTCGTGCATGTATACGAAGGTCGCCGGTTCGAATCCGGCCAAGCGCACTGGGGTTTTTTTTCAACAATCGTGCGCTTTGCCATCTCCAGGGCAAGAGTAATAATATATCATCCTTGACTACCCTTTAAACTAAGTATTTTAAATTTCAAAACAAATAATAAGTCGTATATGTTAATATACAGTTCTTATGCTTCCGCTAGGAAGCGAAGGACACCTTTCGAACTAACACCTATAGATGATATCTATCGCTCTTCTACCAACCCAGCTTGATATCTCAGTCTGTTAGAGCGTCGTTGTAGTAATACGAGGGGTCGCCGGTTCGATCCGGCCAAGCGCACATGGGGTTTTTTTTTCACACTATCGTTCGCTGGCCATCTTCAGGAAGTTAATAATATATAACTCCTTGACTACCTGGAGACTAAGTGTTTAAAATTTCAAACAATATATAATCGTAGCTGGTTAAAAGATAACATTTCGGATGCTATCCGCTAGGAAAGCGAAGGACACCTTTCCGAACTAACACCTATAGCTGATATCTATCGCTCTTCTACCAACCCAGCGTGATAGCTCAGTCGGTTAGAGCGTCGTGTATGTATACGAAGGTCGCCGTTCGAATCCGCCAAGCGCACATGGGGTTTTTTTTTTTCAACACTATCGGGCGCGGCCATCTTCAGGGAAAGATTAATAATATATACACATCATTACATGTTTCAAGAAAACTTGTGTTTTAGCTTCAGGGGGATACGTGAATCTTCGAAACAGTTACAATCTGTCTTAACCCGGACACCATGTTACTCATATCGCCTCAGCAGCGGGAATTTTAGAACAACACAACACCGGGTGTGAATATAAGGAGCCACAATAACGTCTGTCGAGAACCCACATCCATGCAGCTGTAAAAGCATGGCATCCAAGAAAACGGAAAAGTAAACACTACGAAATAACGGGGTTCGATACGAGAAATTCACATGCCCTTGCTGCTGTCTCGGAAAACGGATCAGTGACCATCACCTCGTGATATCCCTCCCACACCGCGACACCCGCACCAACATATCTTCATTACGTAATAACCCCATGCTCTCGTTAGAAAACGTTATGTATTCACGGTCCAGTAGCTCGAAAAGTTTGGGATAACAACTAATTCATGACTGATCAGGTAGAAGATTATGATGATCTTCAAGCGGAATGTTAGCTTTAATCTTTGAACACGGCAAGCGACTCCAGTCGATGTGAAACGATCAAAATTGTTTATAGTTCAAGATTTGGGTATGATCTCTGGTATGATCTGTGACAGTCGCATTCTATGTGTAGTGCGGATGTGGTGGATTTTTGTTTAAATCAATTAAATATGAATGGGAATACTTAGTGGCCATTAAAGCCATATAACAACGTGGCTTATTTAGGAAGAAGTGGGTCACCCAGAGGAAACATCCGCTTTGCTGAGGTGGTTCCATATCCGCAATTTTTAACTCTCTTCGAGACCCTGTCTTGACGATCCGGATCAGCCACTGGATTTGTATTACAAATACAAACTGGCAAAGATGTGGACGGTCTCGCTAGGTCTAGCTTCTTCCCTATAACTAACTGGTGAGGGGTAGCCTTGCCGAAGCAATAGGTTTTGGGAGGTAATTACTGAGTTTGTAGTAGCTAGTGTTCCCCTTCTACAAAGAAAGAATTGGTGTAATTTTAAGTTATCTGAACATTTGAACTGACAATTTCCAATATGTGCAAAACGTTGGATTATGGGGTAAGATGGGTAGGACGCTGTAAATGTGGCGAACAATTTACTTAGAACGCCGTAGGGTTGAGAATAATTTGGAAACGGTGAATATATTGGCATCGGGGTAACACTTCATTTTCGTATACAAGGCGGATTTTAAGAAAAATGTAAATTTAATCCTACCGGAACTTTGATTCATTCAGTAATCAACTTTTCCATTTTGTTAGGCGATGGTGTTATAAAATTTTAACAGTAATCAAGACATCATGAGCTAGGTCAGTCTGCACATCAATAAGATGTGTTCTATCATAGTTCTTCAACCATTTATTGTTAAGAAAAAATATCCACCAAACTAAATTCTTTAATGATAACCTGTTCCTGCCACTTTATAATGAACAAAGTAGAGTGATTGACATCTTGTAATTTTGAGCACTTTATATTGGTGTACTCGAAATCCATTCAAAGTACACGGGATGAGTGCTCCAATTCTGGGCTAAGAATTTAGGGCTACAAGTATATTTTGAGTAGAGTTGAAATGTACTCGAAATTTACAAGGGGAATAACATTCCTAATTCCATATGCTAGTTGGCACGCGACCCGTGCAAATTATCCGGTCGAACGTAGGAGCGTAAAGCGTTTCTCCTGTACCTAAAGAAATTTAGTGCTACAAGTACATTTGAGTAGAGTATTCGAAGTTGTAAGCGCATTTGAGCAGTTTCGCTTTTTCACCTGCATATTGATCGGTTGCTTACAGGGCGTTACTTGGTTCTGTTTTTTGTTTTATTTAGGTGAGTTTCTCATGACGACGACTCAAGCTCTGGCACCTCCAGGTTTCTCTGTTCTTGATTACTTAATCGTATCGCTTATGTTGCTCGTATCATGTGCCATTGGTGTCTATCACGCCCTAACTGGTGGGAGACCAGCGAAACCTTAAAAGAATCCTGATGGCAGACGAAAGCTCTCCCATGTTTCACCGTGGGAATGTCTCTGATAGCAAGTTTTATGTCGGGTGTTACTTACCTTGGGTACCGCGATGTATATACAACGGCACTAGTTTCTGGGGTTTTCTGTGGCTATGTTATTGCCTGTCTCATTATTTCAAGAATCTTCTTGCCTGTTTTTTAACGACTGGATTAACGAGTGTGTATGAATTGTCCATACTCGTATCTTTACCAGTAGTCGCTGCTGATCACAGATGTAGAGCCTATTGTGTTACTGAAACCTATGAGGTCACATCCCTCCAATAATAAGGTCTGAATAAAGTTTGTGTTTGATATGTTCCTTTTTGGCCAGGACAGGGGTTCACACAATCGCTTTGGTTGACCTGGAGGCACTCACGAATTATTTTGTCTCGTGCACTCGTATGAAATGGCCTATGTTAAACGGGTGTTTGTTTAAATGTTGACAAGCGAGTTAAAACCGTGCCCCATGTTACAATAATAATTTCTAATCTAACAGCAATTCTACGGCTTACAAAAATGACGTAATGAATAATGATTAAAATATTCGGCAGTTGCGACTTTACCGATTAGGTTAGGGGGGGACAGAGTCATTAATCAGATATAAACTTTATATATTAAAACCCAGCCATCCATCTTTGATTACAGAGCTGTTTGCATAATTGATAATTAGGTCATAAAGCATACATTTCAGCTTACGTAATTAATGTCTTTGTGGATTATTGCCAAATAATGTTCCCAATGTCTAGTATGGCTATGCTGTTTTTTCTCACTTTGAAATATAAGATTTTTGTTAAGAAATGCGGTAAGCATCATTAATGATCCGTGTCTAGAGTGTACGTTATAGCTAGAGAATCCCCCTCCGTGTACATGTGCGCTAGTCTCATACCTACTTTGGATTATTGAAAAGCAAGTATATTAAGGGTCGTTCCTAAAAGATATGAGATATTATAATCTGTCCGAACCAAATTAGGCAATCAGAAAAAAAATTGCCCAAGAAAGCAGACAGAGTTACTTTGTGTTAATGATTAGTTGATTATATTTTAATATATTTCAGCCACAATTTCAATACAGATATATTTGTAAGGTAATACTAAACTCCGAGTCAGGTGATATGTTTAATTTAGGGTGTGATACTCGTAAATCACAGTTGACCTTTTTCATATTAAACTGCTGAAAAAAGCATCATATCATATCATATCATATTTATTTATTTTTCATCCATTCAAACAAGTATTATGTTATATTAAAAAATATGCAGTGATTTGATATTACAGGATGAGGTAGATGACCAAAAGCATTGGATTTTCTTCCCGATTTTCTTCCTGATTTCACATGTTAGTTTCAACAGGTGAACGCTTTCTCAAAGGTGCGACGAGAGATTTCAAATAAATGTGAAAATTCCGATTTTTGTACTGTTGTAAATGCCTCTATCAAAAATAGCCCCATCTGAAAGGATTAAGCTGAGAACTGTTTCTTTGGTACAAAAAAGTGAAATTTCTAATTTTCTAAAAGAGCAAATACGAAATTCAGCCTATGTTTCTATTGAAATATAATACAAATCATCTTTTCTTTGCCTTTTCAGTTATTTCTGTAGCCAAATAAGGGTAAGGAATCTATTGAGTGTCTAATCTCAATCACAGAAAATATGGATGACTAGATATCTCACGTTGCACCTAGAGGAATCATTACTCGTTTACGTTAGCGTTTAGGGTGTATTTTCAAAGAGTCGTATATATTACCCGTTTAGGGAAGCAAAATCATATCCTACCAACCTTGTCGGACCTACCAACTTCTACCAACCTATCAGACAGCGTCATGCATTTCTGCACATGCTGTCTGACTTGTAAGAAACTGCTAAATTTTTCGGTCTCGGGTTGCTGTTTCTGCCTCTGCAAAAGTCCATCCAAATCCTAGTCTGTCCAGGTCTCGTTGAATGACCTCTTTTCACTTGGTCCTTGGTCTCTCTTGTCTTCTCTTTCCATGTGTTGGATTCTAGCGATACAACGTTTTGGGAATACGGCTGTCATCCATACGCTGTATGTGGCCAAACCATTGCAGACGCCGTTTTCGAATGATGGCTGTTAGCTGTGGCTGCTTGGTCATGGATCTGATGGTTTATTGGAGACATGCTGTGTCCAAGCGACCCGCAGGATTCTTCTTTGGCATCTCATGTCGAATGCATCTAGTTTGGCTTCGTCCTTTCTGTGAGGGTCCAGCATTCGGCAGCATAGAGAAGGGTGGAAAGAATGCATGAGTTGTCAAATTTCATCTTTGTCTCCAAGCTGATGTAGCGATCTTTCCAGATTTTGTCCAGTTCTCGATATGCTCCTGATGCCTTGCCAACTCTGTTGTTAAGCGCTTTGGTATTTGATCCATCCGCACTACAATAGGCGCCTAGGTATTTTAGAGTGTTGGGCAACGTTGATGATGCCTTCGTTTCCAAGAGGTATGGAAGGTGTTATTTTGCCTTGCTAATTGACATGAGTTCGGTCTTTTCGTAACTCATCTTCAGCCCTAGTTTCCAAGCAGATATCCAGGTACTTGTATAGGATGCACTTTTAAAGAGTAACATATTCTACTCAGTTAAGGTAGCAAAATCAACCCAAAATACTTGTTTCAGGTGTATTTTAACGAAGCAAAGATACGTGCTTATGGCACACTTGGAATGTCATACATGAATATAATATCCACCTTGGAATACCCCCGTTCCCTGTATGGACGAGAACTATTTACATGCACAACACCTACGTATTTGAAATGATGCATAATAATGTGAATACATTTTTCATGCTGTCACGACATTCTACCCAGCGGGTAAAGTAGAAGTTCTATGCAAATTTCTACATTTAAAAAACATTTGTCGTTTTAATTGGTATAGGACATTGAAAATGTATTTTGAAGTACTAATGACAAAACATCAATCATGCTAAACGGTCGCTGGCCCTTGTCATTGTTATGTTTCTGCTCTTGTGAGGTTATGACTGTAAGCTATTATACAGTGTTTATAAAAAAATGTGCAGGAAGAAACACAAAAATTGAACCTTACCTGTTACTCAACGTAAACGCAGTTGATGTTTCATAATCTGATAGTTTCTACTTTATATGCTGAAAAAAAATGAAGGAAGGTGGTCTCAAGAAATGAGACAGATATGATAGATTTTAGGCTGATCCATTTTTACCCAATCCATTTCGATTTTTACACAGTTAAGCTGTTTTTTTTTTTTTAGTTCATCGTTTCGTTTGGCTGACTCTGGAGACAAATCTTTCTAACCTTAGCTTCACATGAGTTAAAATTGCAGATAATCAGATCAAGAATTCAGTAATAATCAGGTGCATAATAAATTAATTGAATATTATCAGATATTACATTTAAATATTGTGACCATTTAAAAGGCAATTCTTAAATTCAAAGGACAAATCACATGCTGAGGAAGTACTTCTTGGAGAACTAAGACACAGACATTATTCTAATTCGTTGCAAAGCTTCAAAAGCCCATTTATACATTAACGTGTAAACAAGTTTTTGAAAACTGAAATGACTGACTCAGTTGCGGCTGCGGGTTGCTCGGGGACCCCACCTGTTCGGGGGGACATTATCTTCACAATAAAGAGCAATATCAAAGCGTTTTTTAGGTATTTTATATTTTGGAGCAATATTTATCAAAATATCTTATCCCAAACTACCTTATCTGTTTTAAATTGTTTTTAAAAACGCATTGATCAATGAAAGTTTCCATTTTGAATGGGAGGGAAAACGGGAGGTGTACAAAACTTTTCATATCTGCTTCATTTTTCAAGGCAATTTCAAAAGTAGGTAGTGTAAAGTAGTTTACCATTATGGTCAGACAACAAGTGACGGTTGCGTTTGAACAATATTACGTCAGGGTCAGCAGCATTCCATGTATATTTCTTTAATTTTTTGATAGCTTACACCGGTATATGCTTTTATGCAACAGTATAAGAGGTCACTACACCCTCACGCTCTGCGTTTAGAAGTGACATCGTCAATCGCAAATTTCTTTGAATAAAAATATAGGGCAGTGAGGTCCAGTGATTGAAGAGTCGGCCCACACTCCAAAGGTTCTGGTTCGAGCCCCGCTGCGGCCCCATGTTGTGCCCTGGTAAGGCGCTTTATCTCAATTGCTCCTCTCTCAACCAGGGGATAAATGCGGTACCGCATTATTCAATGTGGGAAGGTAACGGACTCGTTGTGCGGGATTTATATATAATTTGAATGTTTTATTTTTTTTATGGTTATATAATTTATTATAATATTATATAATCTGTATTATCACTTCATTTACAAACTGCTTCTGTTTTTTTCGTATATACTATAATTATTATTATATTTTATCGTTATAATCTAAAATCATACCGACAGTCTCTTCACCACTGTAAAAATATCGTAAAAACTCGGTTTAATGCGCTGGACTCACAAACAGTGTCCAAACCGACATTTTACAGTTATTTGCAGCGGCTACAACAGAAACTTTACATATTTCGGGATGAAAAATTGGGTCGTTGTGTCTAAGCACCAGATATATAATAATACGAGTCTAATCGATTCTACGGATGGCAGGTTCCGTATTTCATAGATGTTGACAAATTCTAAGCTGTAGCCACGTTGACCACTTGCAGTTAAACTGGAAAAGAAAGTAATCTGAAAGGTTAACCACCAATGTAAACGACGATTTCCTACGTCATGGGAAAATTGTTACTCTGTTGAAGAGGAATGGTCCATGGGGAAAAGGTTCTGAGAATGGTCCATGCCACTCCGCGGAGTTGAGGGATTTGAAAAACTGCTGCACTATCTCGAACATCTTAAATGGAATCTACCATTACAACGTTTACATATGGCCAAAGTGCCACGAATCAGCAACGCTCAGTTACAGTTTTAAATTATAGCCAACGTCATTGGCCCCATAACAAAAACGGCATGGACACGCCATCCGCGAAAACAATCAAAATTAAGGTCCCAGCCCGAATACACATAATAATTTTCTTGTTGCTAGGAATTGCCCATGCACCAATATACCTTAATTCATATTACCATACCCATGGATAACTGGAAAATCTTTTTTAGGAAACCATAGCAAGCCCATATTCAGCTTGGGTAGCATCTTTAAGGAGGACTCCAGAGATTTTCCTGAGATGGCACCTAAGACCTTTCAAACCATCGTGTTTTTTTATGGATATTAGTAGGGTTTCTATGATAATCCCATCTAGACAAGCTTGGGGAAGAATGTTTGAAGATGGTTTTCTATAGTTTGAAGGGTGCTGAATCAGAATTTTTGGGTCCAACCCCTGGGAAATGTGGGAACGTTGTAAAATAAGGTGGGTAAAAGTGAATAAGGGCTAAATTTGAAATCACGTCAATTGTGTTTTAATGTCACAACATGCCAATTTGTCTCATTATAGGATTAAAAAAGGTTAGTTGTTTTTTTGTTCCGACCTTTTAGTTAAACAGGTAAGGCCCTATTAAAAGTCCAATTTCATCCTGGGGTCACGTTAACCCAGTGCCGCCCCGATTTTGTAAATTTGGTATCATTATTTGTCATATTACCCTCCAAAGAATTTTGATTAACATATTATTTTCTCAATTTATTTTTAGAAAGATTTCTCACAGGAACAGTACTTTGTTTACTTAAATGAGTAGAAAGGGGAATATTCCCAGAGTTGGTTTGTGCAAAATGCACCTGTTGGGTAGATTGCACAATAGGGAAATGGGAATTCCCCACGAGTAAACTTAGAAATTGAGTCAACTTGTTATGCTTTGAGATCAAACATTGTATATCAGACTTCACCCATAAGTATACTCCATCTTTAAATGATGTAAATCAGAATGATAGAATTTATGTGAATTCCAATTGGTCAGCTAGTGCAAGGTGATTGTTTATGCATGATTTGTGGTAATATCTATTTTAAAAGAAAGACTTGGGAACTTTATTGTGTATATATGAAGGTGAACTTGGCCAGAAGATATTCGCCATTCATTTTGTGAATCGGAGCTATACAATATGGTTAACTATATATCTAGTTTTAATCTACAATGATGGTAGATTTGTGTTATAACATAAAGCCCAGGATTTATAATACTTTGGAGACCGGCGGAGCTTGAAAGTTATTAAACTGTTTGCTGTCGTCTTTTAAGCCTAAAGAGCTTTAGGTTTTTTGGAATCAAAGGTGTTCCAGTTTGTGGCTCCTAATGAGGACATTAGCGACAGACCTGAGGTGGTAGAATACCTGCCTGTATTGCAGAATATTATTGTCGTCGAGGTGAAAACGCCGTCGTCTTGAACTGCGGACAAATTACCTTCCCCCCCCCCCCCCCCAAGAAAAAAAAAAAAAGAAGTCTGAGAAGATTTCCCTTGGATCTTTCCTGGGAGTTTTATTAACGCGAACGTATGCCGCTGTCATTTTGGAGTCTTCGCTGTGAGGACATAATCGTCGTTGAACTGCAACGCCTTTTTGGACCTTAATATCAACATATAAATTGTTTGTAACTTTATTAACGAAAATGTAATTTGTTTTGGAACATACCAAATTCTTGAACCAATTACAAATCAATAAAATCTGTTTATATAAAATTTAGATCACTCCTTGTGCACAAGCTCATCTGTTTGTGGGTTTGAAAGGTATGTCTGACTTTGACTTCTACGAGACGTCATAACATTATAACGAACAAAATCTTTTCTAAAGACGTCTATATCAATTTATTGAGAGGCCGTAAATCATAACTTCCCGATTTTATTTTTTCAACAAATGATGAATTTTCATTGATTTTTTCCGACGTTTATGGATTAAATATGTAATATATTTATTGCATATTGATATTTTTAACTCCTTGAAATAAGTTTTAAGACCAATTTTTGAACTTAACTGGAGAATAATCATAAATTATAAAATAGCAAGAGTTGAAAACTTGGAAGATATTCTGAGAGCCCACCTTCTTTCCCAATGCAATAAAAAATATAAAATAGTGATCGCCAAATTAGGTTTTGGTTGGTTGGCCAAACTTTTGAAATCTCTGCCCTGACCCACTGTGCGTCGCAATGCAATAAAACGAAACGATCCATCGAAAATTATTACGTGACTTCAGCAATTTTGCCACAAGCCTCATCCTTGAGAACTTCGTGGAGCACCACAAGGATAGCAGTCGAAGTTCGTTTATTTTAGAAATTTTTATTACAAAAACATACACTTTTAAAACACCTCAGTGATATGAGGAAAAATGTAACAGAGGGTGTTTGTTTTAGATATCTTTGTGGATTACAAAAGGTTTTAGTTGGCCATCAACACTAACACTCCATGAAAACGTTGGACATTTTAAAAGGGGTCGCGTAATATTGATAGTTTATCGACAGTCGCACTGTAACCACTGATCTGTATAGAGATCAGAGTGTTGACGAAACCCTCTAAATGCCTCGGGTCAGGCAATCTAACGCTACTTTTCAATGTCCGAGTAGCGCTTCTTGGTATGCTGAGAGTTTCCTAATTTTATTACAAAAAACTATATTTCTAAGGAATCCCAGGCTTCATTATAAAAATGAGCACAAATGTATGCCATTTTTGATAACTTTATATATTTAAAGGAAAAAACGTTTGAAATTAAAGCTTTGTTTTTGAATTTCAATTTTAAAGTCAACGCGATAGTCTTTCATCAGGCCCAGAAAATTGACTAACCACGATCATCTCAATGGTGTGAAAGACAAACACATGGCTGTGGAAAAAAACGATAGCGTCGTAAAATATAAACATGGCGGCTTCATTAAATCGTATACTGCTTCGAAAAGTTTAAGTATGGAAAATGGTTGTTTTTCAAAGGAACTCCAAAGGTAATGAAAACCCATATGGACGTCCAATTTAGGGATATTCATTATATATGTGCGAAGAGTCCTACCACTATAATCCCTTAAGTGGGACGGGGTTTTTAACCAAGATATTTTGCAGATTAAATGAAAAAAAGAAGCTTTCCCATGATACCCACTTTTGATTTCGATTGTGTGAGTTGTCGGGGCCAGGTTGAGGGGCATGTGTATGTAGTACTAGTACCTCTTTAATGCCTGTACTTAGTTTGTATTAAATATTTTTTGTTCCTTTCTGAAATCCAGTACTTTGAGCTGCGATTTGGTGTGGCTGTGCGCATTGCACTTTGGTGTGTTTTATGTGTGGACCGTGAGTATTATATATAATTCATAAAGTTTCTATCTGTTTGTTTTTTAAAGGCTCCAGATATTAACTTATTATCACGACACGATGGAGATCATGTATGTACCTAAGCATATATATTATATATATATATATATATATATATAATATATATATAATAGAATTATATCATAATATAAATTAGGTTATAATGAGCTCTAGAGTTATTTAATTAATTAATCTTCATATCCTTTGTTATTCTAGGGGAGTATCTTAATATGTCATAAATTAATATTTCATATTCTTTTGTTATCCAAAACGGAATAAACCGCAATACAAAGGAAGGCTTTAGGGGGAAGGCATATTTCGCCCTAACCCCGTAAGGAAGTGATAAGGAAAAGACAATTTCCCCCTAAGGCACAGGATAGATATATATATATTATATATATATATATAATATATACTTATATAATTATAATATAAATCTAAAAATGGTATATTAGGGAGACAGATAAATAATTCATTAGGGCTTATTAATGAGTATTATAGTTATTTAACATTAATTTAATATTCATATCCTTGTGGCTAGTGGATTACCCTTCATTGGCCATCAATTAATTATTCATATCCTTTTTTGACGGAATAAACCGCCATTCTTCAAAGGAAAACGTTAGGAGACAGTAAATGTCCCCCTAACGTATTCATTAGACATAAACAAAGATCATTTCTCCCAAAGTGCGATATAGGGTTATATATATATATTATATATATATATATATATATATATAATATATATATATATATATATATCTTTCGAAATGTTATCGTTTGCAAAACAAGTAACTTGACGGGATTGTTTCGACTGTTGGGGACTTCCCAAAATTAAAGCAGTATCTTGACCGTACTTGACCTTTGACTTTACTGCCTAGGACGGGGTGTCCTTTGCTCTTCCATGAGTAAATCTCCTCCATTCTGGTCTGCCCCTTGCAATAGATTCGGCATTTTGGAGGTCTAAGCCTGTGTCCTTGGGGGATCTGGTCCTCCATCTTGCGGGTGGGCGACCTGTCTTCCCTACGCTTGGTGAAGTCTTGCGTATAGGCTTGTATGGTAATATGTGTTCCGGCATCCTGCGACATGTCCAAACCAACTTCAGCCGTCTCATGGTGACTGCATCCGTGAAGGTGCATGTGATGTTCAGACGGCTCTATAAATTTCATCATTTCGAATTTTGTCCCGAAAGGTCAACTCCTAGGATGGACCGGAGGCATCTCATCTCAAAGCTGGTATTCCTGAGTCTACCGAATAAGGCCCATGCTGCCAGTCTTGTACGCCTCCTGATGTCCTCCCTTTTAACCGAAGGCACATTATTCCAAGAAAGGGGACTAAAATCATTTTAATGGTCTCAATAGGTGTCTGGTTAAGGTGATGTCTCTTGGGTCATCGGACATGATCTTGAATTTAGATGGGTTGATCGTGCATTCCCCATTTGGCGAAGGCTTTTTCCAGTTATTCTGTGGGAAAGCTGTAACTTTCAAAGGACCATTTCCAGCAGGGTGTAATCGGCATAACGAATGTTGTTGATTTTCATCTCTCACAATTGGATTCCGGAGCCTAGGATTTTGATCTCCTCTCATTACAAATTCTAGAAGAGATGAAGAGGCATGGCGATAGAAGGCATCCCTGTCTCACACCAACTAAGACTTCGAACCAGTCAGTGAGTTTCCATCACAACTAATGAGCATATGGTTTGCGCATACATCTTTTCAATTAGGTTATCAGCTTGCGTCTATTCCAATTGATCTTAAGCATTGCAAGAGTGCCTCTCTCCAAATGGTATTTCAAATTGCTGCTTTAAAATCTACAAAGTTCCAGTGCATAGGAAGTGCGTCTTTCTTTGGACCTCTCTAGCACTGGCGAACAGAAATGAATACAGCATCAGTAGTACCTCTTGAGCTTCTAAAAACCACATTGTTCCTCTCCAAGGTATCTATGGTGTCCTGGATCCGGGTCAGGATCATTCTACAGAAATACTTTACGGGGAGGGACAGGAAGTTAATTGCTCATAGTGGCGGGATAATCTAGTTTCTTCACCTTTCTTGATACTGGAGTTTATCCGTTTCCCTTGCTCAAGTCTTCTGGAATTCCCTTTACCCAGGCACTTGTTGATTATTTTCAACAGTTTAGCTGTCTCATAGCTGGGACACCTGCTTTCAGGGTTTCAGCAGAGACTTTTTATCCAATCCACATGATGTGTTATTTTTTCAGTTCTTAATGGCCTCTTCTACTTCCTCTATTGAGAAAGGCATGCCTGTTGAGTTAAAATTGCCAGGTTCTGGGATGGAGTGAAGTTATACTTCATCTCTGGGGAATTCAGTGTTGCGATGTTTGCTGAAGTGTTCTTCCACACTTCATTACTTTATATGGAGCATTTTGGGGGAGCCATGTTTGTCTTTTGCAGCTGCTGGCAGTTGAGCTCTTTCAATCGCTTAGGCTACGGACACACTTGAAGAGTCATGGCTGTGTTCCTTGCATGTGAATCTTCCATCTCTTTTAAATTCCTATTTCGAGCAGCTTCTTTTCCAGCTCTTACTTGATATTGACCTCCTTGTCAGTTTGGAGTAGTTGGACTATTATGTGCAGTTGGGTTGATTCACATTTGGATCCTTGATGTCCTTCTTTGATGACAGGCCTTTCTTTACTTCTTCGGAGCCCCTTAATGGCCGGTGCCCTTTCACCACCACACTGTTCCTCTGTTATTTTATTGGTTTTTTCCTTGAAGTTGGTCCATAGCCCTTCAACAATCAGTGTTTTCTAATTGGAGGAGTGGTCCAAAGGCACCAATATCTGTGACACAGACTTCTGCGCAATTGTGAGGTCGCTGAATCGACTGAAACTGACGTCATACTTCTTGGTTACCGTTGTTATACGTTTGGTTTATAAATTTCACCTTAGCCAGCACCAGGTTTTGGTCTGAACCGACATCGGCTGAGCCAGTATGATCTGCAGTTCTGAAAGTTTCAAGTGTCAGTTGGGTAATGATGAAGTCAATCATGCTTCTATAATGCCCACATGGAGATGTCCATGTTGCCCTTCTCTACAATCCTTGTGTTGGAAGTAAGTATTGCACATACAAACCAGTTTGGGAGTGTACAGAATTCCAGGAGCTTTTCTCCTTTGTCGTTGATTTCCAAAGTCATATCTACCCAATGTGGGAGTGTCCAGCATGGAATCTGTCCCTAGTTTGGCATTGAAATCCCCCATCAGGATGAGGCTTCTTTCTTAGGGATTCTCTCTATGTGGAGCTGCAGGGTTGTCATAGAACTGTCGCTCTCTCTGTCTCACTGTGTTCAGATGTGGGGGCATAGACCTGGATGATGTTACTATGCTTCCTTAATATTAAATTTTGATATGTGCTAATTCTGGGTGATGAGACTGCTTCATAGCTTGACAACATGGGAGAAGCTTTTTGGGAATCATGATCCCTACTCCATCTCTGCAGATGCCGTCATTCTTGCTTAGAAAGTAGGGATAGTAAAATTTCTTTATTTATGAGGGTCTCTTTTCCATTCCATGGGTGTTTACATAGACCCAGGATGTCTATATCAAACCTTCGGGATTCCTCTCCAGGAGAATTCCCAAATGACCGTCCTTTTGCAGTGTTCACGTTCCAATTACCAATATTTATGCTGCTGGAGCTCCCATTTCTTGGGGCTGCTATACAGAGACTTTCGTCAGATCGGCTCTTACTTACATTTGTCGTGTATTGGTGTTTTGTCGACTTCTGGCTACTTACGCTGATTTGTTGCAGTTTCCTCCGTTGTCCTTCATTCTTCTTAGAGGTCCTCTGGGATGATCTTCTGGTAAGCTGTGGGGGGGTGGCAACCAATCATCCGGAGATTCTAGCACCCCTGCCACTCTGTTGCCAACGGAGCAGCCACCGGGACTTGGGGCCCTTACGGGGGTTCTCGACTTTCATTTTTGGAGTTTTTAAAGACACTATCAGTGATTTGCTAAATCAGAAAATCGAACAAAACAAAAATCATCAAAAATCAGATTTTTGCATGTATGTAACAAGTACAGGTATCCAACATGCCTGCAAATTAATAAGACAAGAAGCAACCTAATAAGGACAGAATCGGAAATTTTCGTCATTACTGTCCGTTCGGACACTTACTACAAACACACGTACTTGAATGGGGAATTGTATTTTGGAACACTGCCCGTTTTCTTCCTTTTCTGTTTAATTCTTCAGTGGGAAAAGGTTTAAACTTATGAGAATTCTACAGACTTATCCTTCACTTTGAAGCTATTCCTGACAAATTTTCAAAGATTTTTCAAATCACTGATATGTCTTTAGAGGTGACCTGAGTTGCAACTACTTACTGGGCACCACGGCCCAATGACTTCCCCAGTCGGGTCGCAAATGTGGCATGAATGAACTTGCAAAGGTGGGTAGGCCACCAACCTCTTATCTTAACATATTGATTACGGGCCACCATAGTGGAGTTGACCTAAATACGTATGGACCTACTTAACTCAATAAAGGAGTTTAAAAAAAAAAAAAAAAAAAAAAAAGGAAAGAGAGAAGTGATGGTCACAGTACCGTTGGGGCAACCCACACTGTTTTTACCAGACAAAAGAGAGGTGGAGGGAGCTGTCTCCACTGTCGAAAAGTCTGAGACAACCTCCCCCTCTCCTGATGTCCGGTGGGGTTGCACCTTCACCGCCATACTTAGAGAATTGTGTCCTTACCCCAGATAGGCATCACTAATTGCGTCGTGATTTCGTCGGATTATCCCGAGGATCAGCCACCTCTAAATCCTACATTGGGATCAAGAAACATAGTATCCCAGACAAACCATAAAAACGTACCGTAACGTTTCAAAATTCATCTTCTTTCTCCAGCTTATTATCTCTGGTATTGCATGTACGCACCCTGTTAGCAGTTGCGCTGGTGAGTGCTTTGCAAGTTAAAATAATAAAAAATGTCATCTAATTTTTCCTTCTTGGTTTCAAAGAGTATATCGTAAAATCTGGATGTTCGAAAAATAAATCGACTATCTTACAACATTACCGTGCTTTATTCCTGGAATCTATATAATAAATTACTATGCACACAAGTTGTTTCTGTCAGTTGGGTGTTAACTGATCAGCGAATGAAGTGAATTTAAATTGAAATTAAAAAAAGAAAAAACCTAAAAAATTAAAAAAAAAATAAAAGTTTGGAAATAAGCATCAGCGCACAAAAAAGTGAAATTCAAGTGCTCGTCATGGTTAGGAATAGCAGTGCTCAGGATTGTCGGTGTATTCGTGTGTGTTAGGGTGTTGTTTAAGTTTACTTGGGTATTGGGATTGGTCGAGGTGTTTAGGTCCGTTTCCTGTCCTTGTCCAGAATCTCAAAAATTCAGTGTATGTTGCTTGGTGTATGCTTTATTTCCAGATAAGATAAATCCCAGATAGATATAATATAGGAATACTTATAGGATTTACCATCCTTTTGTATGACGGGACGTTGATAGTCCAGGAACTTTAGGTCTGTGTAGCCAGAAGGCGGAAATAAATAGGCACAAGCTGAATTTTACAGGATAGTTTCCTAATATTGTGAAGAGCAACATATAGTACATGTGGAACTGTATTTTTGTGAAAATTTCATATACAATCTAGCAACCAAGGTTTTTCTAAATCAAAATTGTATGATTCCAAAAATCATGGGTGTCATTTTTTAAAATTTGTTCTAGGATGCATTCTAGGGGGCAAAGTTTATACAGGGGTCAAAATATAAAAGGGGGAAAATGTGTTTTAAAGTATACCAGCATGTTCAGTACCTTTCAAGGATAACAGAAAGGTATAGTTTGCCCTACGTGAGGGTTATAGTACAAGAGTTACAAGGCAAAACGGGTTCAAGGTCACACTGGGGGTAAAATGTCAGATTCATCGGTTTGTTTCAAAAAATGGTGCCAAATTGTTTATCTTAATGTACAGAAGCCGAAAATATACAGGTCGCGCTGTCAATGACGTTTGATGATAATTAAGAGGGCAAATATGGCCGTGGTCCACAGGGTCTATGGGAGACCACTAGTCATATCTGAAAAAATTATTACTTTGAAAGGTGGAACACAAAATCTATATACATTTTCTTATTTAGTATAACCCAATGAACGATTTAAAACCAGTTTCAACAAAATCGGACCATTCTATAAATAATGACCTTGAAATTTCTTGAGTCTATTGTACTAAAACAATAGCTCATAAATATGGCAAACTATAACTTTTTAGAAACCTTATGAGCAACAGAATAGATTGGTATAAATTTTACAACAATTTAAACACTGTTATTGTTTACTCCTGTACAAATTTTGCCCCCCCCCCCTATAAAACACCCAAGAACACATTTTAAAAAATGACACCCATGATTTTCAAATTCGCCATGAAATTCTGTATTGGAAAAACATTGGTGTCAAATTGTATATGAAAAAAAAAACTTAACCAAAGCATTAATTACATTTCCCCATGTACTAATATCAAAAAGTTCCCAAGAATCCCTCCTGTGTGTTATTTGAGAAATAAGGGGGTAAAGTTTATACAGGGGAAAGAAAATTAAAATGATTCAATTGAGCTAAATCAGGGGCTATCGTATTCTTCTAGTCAAGCTGAATAAAAAATGTATAGTTTGTCTAACTTTTGAATTTTAGTTTTAGGTATGCAGGTCAAAATATTTTCAAGGTCATCATGGGGTAAAGTTTTCAAAACAGTACGACTTTTATTCAATTAATTCCAAATTACTCGTACATGTTGTATGGTCATATTATGGCAAAAATGCTCATTCACACTATCTACATCTTCGAAATATTGACCTTATAGGGCCGTGGCTTGTGACCTCCCATAGACCCAGTAGAAACCTGCCATAATGAACCCTATAACTATGCAAGTAAATTACCTAAACTATTCAAGTATATCTTTTCAGTTTATACCCAATTAGACGAACAATTTGATACACTTTTGGAAAGATTCGGAGCACTCCGAGCATTTACCCCAGGATGACTTTGAACAGTTACTTACATATCCCTTACGTACCTAACTCCGTACTAGGAAATTTTCCACGTTGATGGAACCTGACGATTGAGATTTCGAGTAGGGCGCCCCCTACCCTGACTTAGTAATTTTTTGGTACTTAGTTGTTTTTTGAACTAGCATTCAGCGAGACCGCTCCTCTTAAGTCCACCTGCCACTTCCAGGTGAAGACCAAGGAAGCGGTCCGCTCTGGACTTAAGTTTATTTTTGAAAAGTCTACATGCCGTGGCCGGGCTAGGTGACTTTTCACCGAAAGATCTAGGGCGACTTTCCGCTGAAGAAGGAAGCAGTCCGCTCATTTTTGAAATGGCTACGTACGTGACATTTCACCCAACGTTCGCTTAGTAGATCTAGGGGGATTTTAAGCTGACCAATGAAGTGGTCCGCTAATGGAAAAATCTCGCTGCCGTTGCCCGGCTCCGTGACTTTTCACCCAAGAGTTTTGTTTAAAATCTAGAACGATTACCGCTTACCAAGGGGAAAAGGGGTCCACTCTGGACTTAGTTTATTTTTGAAAAGTTACATTTCCCGTGGCACGGCTAGGTGTCTTTTCACCAAACGATCTAGGGCGACTTTCCGCTAAACAATTAAGCGGTCCGCTCTGGGAAAGTAGTTTATTGTTGAAAAGTTATACATACCGTGGCACGGCTAGGTGACGTTTCACTGAAATATCACTAAACGATCTAGGGCGACTTTCCGTGACCAAGGAAGCGTCCGCTCTGGATAGTTGATGTCCGCTAATGGAAAAATCTCCTGCCGTGGCCCGGCTACGTGACTTTTCACCCACGATTTGGGTTAATAATCTAGAGGGATTTACCGCTGACCAAGGAAAGCGGGCCCGCTCTGTACTTAGTTTTTTTCTGAACTCTGGACTTAATTAGTTCATTTTTGAAAAGTCTACATGCCGTGGCCGGGCTAGGTGACTTTTCCGAAAGATCTAGGGCGAATTTCGGCTGAAGAATGAATCAAGCTCGAATCATTTTTGAAATGGCTACGTACGTGACATTTCACCCAACGTAGCTAAGTAGATCTAGGGGGATTTTAAGCTGAACAATGAAGTGGTCCGCTAATGGAAAAATCTCGCTCCCCCCCCACCCGCCGTGGCCCGGCTACGGGACTTTTCACCCAGAGTTGTGTTAATAATCTAGAAACGATTTACCGCTGGACCAAGGAATCGGTCCGCACTGGACTTAGTTATTTTTGAAAACAGTCTACATACCGTGGCCGGTTTCTAGGTGACTTTTCACCAAAAGATTTTGGGCGACTTTCCGCTGAACAATAAGCGGTTCCGTCTGGAATTAGGTTAGTTTTGAAAAGTATGACATACCGGGGCCGGTAGTGACTTTACCAAAAAGATTAGGACGACTTTCCGCTGAAAAAGGAAGCGGTCCGATCTGGACTTAGTTATGTCCAGCTAATGGAAAAATCTCCCTGCCGTGGCCCGGACGTGACCTTTTCACCAAGATTTGGGTAA
Organism: Ophioderma brevispina; assembly: GCA_023653785.1. Lineage (NCBI taxonomy): Eukaryota > Metazoa > Echinodermata > Ophiuroidea > Amphilepidida > Ophiodermatidae > Ophioderma > Ophioderma brevispina. The sequence continues at coordinate 974 of JAMKCH010022238.1, read as the reverse complement.
AATCTAGAGCGATTTACCGCTGACCAAGGAAGCGGGTCCCGCTATGGACTTAGTTTTTTTCGAACATCTGCGATTAGTCATTTTTGAAAAGTCAACTGCGTGGCCCGGCTAGGTACTTTGCACCAAAAATAGCTGGCGACTGTCCGCCTGAACAAGGAGCGGTCCGCTTGAACTTGGACATTTTGAAATGTCTGAGATGCATACCCTCCAGTAAGGGGGTAAACGTTCTGGTCGCGGCCCCGTTTCTATCAGTAGACAAACTTAATAGCGATAGCACAGTACTTAACCTCAACTGCTGTTGCGGAGTTTGCGTCAGAAACTAGGCATGATACGCACTCTTAAAACATTAGATATGAAACCTAAACACCCAATACCTAAATAGGTTTGCGGAACGGTAGTAGCCACAATTTATATAAGCTACGGGTTCATTCTTGCGGAATGAATTGGCTAAGACTACCGCACTTTTTACAGGTTTTACGTAAGTCGGCCTTACAACCCCCTACCTGACTCGGTCCCCAACCATGACCTATAACCGGTCACAACCTCGACCTTGACCCGGGCTAGTGACCCTTGACTTAGCCGGGCCACGCAGCGGTAATGTCACAACCCGCTGACAATTTTCTAAGTCCGGAGAAGAAAAAAGAAGCGAAAATATAACTCCACACCTCAGGCATTTCCCCCTCCCCAAGGGGAGCGGGGAGTACAAAAAAAGGTATGACTTAAAGAAGAAAAAAACATTACTTACCTTTACTGAGACTCGAACCTGGAATTCCGGAATTCTCGCGGTCCCCCTGTTTTTGGGTCGGTCGCGCATCAATGGGCCATATGATACTTACTGAAAAAATGATTGCATTTTTTAATTTATACCTTGGAATCCAAGCCGGGCCACGGCAGCGAAAAACTTGGTGTGTTCCGGTTTAATTTCTAGTGTTGCTAGCCCCTGACCTTTACACTGTCAGCCAAAACCCCTGACA
>JAMKCH010022237.1:0-52925 GCA_023653785.1 Ophioderma brevispina | reverse complement strand
GCTCAAAAAACTTATATGGAGCAATCAAATTTGAGTGTTGGACATGACATTTTCCGTTCACATTGAATACCATTTTATTCAATTACACTGACACTCCTGTGGTGGATAGCTGTGGCATTTTATTGTATCATTTACAAAGACAATCCCTTGTGATAATGCCCACACAAAATTATATGACTGGTCCTTGAATTAATTCAGATATGGTTATTTGAAATCTTGTCCGCAATTTTCCATTCACGATTTTGTCACGTCCAACACTTTTTGCAGAAGCCCTGTTGTCTTTATGAAGTAAGTTCTATGTTTGTGTTACTTATTCTCTGAGAGCACTTTCACTGTACTAGTAAATTGTACCAAAAGTTTTGACAACCACCGTAAAATGGCTTGGCTCTATCAACATTAAATTTTCCGTTCACACCAGTCACGTCCAACACATTTGGTCACGTCCAACACACTCGAGTTGCATATCTCAAAAATGAGGAGGTCTGCAACTTTAAATTTATAGTATGTTTCTAGTTGTTCCATGGGTTTGTGAACTACCAACTTACTTTGAGGTGCGATCAGTTTTAGTAAATTTTCAAAAAATTGCCCCGTTCACACTTTCAATTTGTCACGTCCAAAGCAAGCTTCAATCAAGCAACCATGCAAATCTAACAGCTTAGGAATATTGGAAGGGCATGAGGATGAAACAAAGCATTCACTAGGGGAAGTTAGTATATAGTTTCATCTTTATAGAAGCTTAAAATCAGTTTTTGTTTTTAATAAATGTCAAAAAGATAAGATTTTAAGTCAAAATTCCGTTCACATGTCACGTCCAACACTTTGGACATAAAGCTAATTATCTGCTAACTCAATGGGTGAGATTTGCTTGATTTCAGTACAAATGTTCTCCAGCCTACAACTAATCAATTCATGAAAAATCACTCTGCTCTGTTACTTTTTTGATTTTATAAATAAAACTTTTTTATGTCAAGAACCTGTTTTTGGATAAAATAGAAGCAAAAAATGTCAAGAAATTGTCAAAATTCAAGTGTCAAGGTTCATATTTCAGCTGGTATTGCCTGAAGGTGCATACTTTACATTTATGATGAAGACAAATCTAATTTCTTTTGGCAATAATCTAAATTTCCATTAAGATCTATTTACATTTTTTACAAAAATGGCTCAATTTTCAAACTCTGATTAAAAATAGTAAAATTTTTTATTTTTTTTATTTTTTTTATTTTTTTTCCCTAAAATTTATAGTCTTATACACATTAGAAAACAATAACAAAGCTTGATACTAAGTTTGAAAAAATGATCCCCAGGTTGACAAAAAGTTGGCAATTACTGTGAAACGGGCCGTATGCAAAATTGTGCTACTGATACTTGTTTAGGGCGCAAATTCCATCGAGTACTTGTTTAGGGTAGCTAATTGCGCTGCTGATACGTGTTTAGGGGTGAAAATTCAAGCTTCGAAAATACGTATTTAGGGTGCCTTTTGTGATTGCTGGGAACACGGATGATATCCCCGTGTCATTTGACAAGTGGCCCTCCCGGGGTACACATGCCCTGATGTTCTCCGATGATGATTATGCAAAATAATCTCTGCTAGGTGATCTTCGAAATTTGACAATGTAGTGCCGTGTATTTTCGAAAAATGCATTTTATTTCTTCTCCGGATTCTTCATTCCGATAGCGTTTCTTGAATGCTTCCTTATGTATTACACTGAAGTGGATATATCCTTTTTTGTTCAATCTATTGTACCCGACCCAGCCGTCGGAGTAAATCTTTGATCCTGGTTCAACATGTCTATGTATGATTTTCAGAAGTGTTTCATGGTTTCTGTTCTTGACGGGGTAGCGACCAGTCATGAGCGACCAGTACTTCGTTCGACGAGACCTACCACCCAAACTTGAACTTGTGATCGGGGAATGCCGTGGTGATATTTTTGTTTCCTCCCGAAAAGAGACTTGTCTATCTCTATGATACCGCTAAATTTCATTTCATCTTCAATGACATCCTCCCACATGTTGTACGAAGAGATCATGCACATATTGCGCCCAATAAACGGCTGTGCTGTTGTAGTGTATTCCAGAGAGCTGCGAACATTTGCGAAGCAAGTGGCCATCTAAAAAATTTAAAACAAATATTTGTATGTCTGGTAGAGCGTGCTTCATTTTGCTGCTGAAGGACAGGTTACGTATCGAGGTTTTGGGCGATTTTTTTCCGAGTACACCTCCAAATGTATCCATCTAATCGGGCGATTTTTTTCCGAGTACACCTCCAAATGTATCCATCTAATCTGGCAATTCTTTGCCGTAAGCCCGTAAGGTACAGGGTTCTCCACACTGGATGAAATTATCTCCAGTTCCAACATTGCTGTTGCATCTAACTTGATTTTCATCCACCAACAACCCTTGATCTAGGGTGTGGCCATTTTGTGACCCACTGACACACATGACCCTGATGAATTCTACGGAATAAAGTACACTTCATTCCGTAAAGTCTGCTGAATTCATCAGGGTCATGTGTGTCAGTGGGTCACAAAATGGCCACACCCCTTGATCTATTAGCCACTTGATCCATATTGAGGAGTCCTGTAGAAAAAAACGCATGAAACATCCATCGATCTTCCATTGATTTCCACGTAAGCACACAGGGATGCAAAGTGCGTACCTGTCGGTACCATCCACCTTGGGTTCGCGACCCAGGCACCGCGGCACCTCCGCCATTACCCTGTACGTTTTGTGCCATAGCTATGCTTGGAATGAACTAAAGTATATAACCGCCGGCAAAACTGGCGCAATTGTTTAGGCCTATGTATGAAATGCATTTGCTACAGCTTGCTACCTATGGACTATGTGTTTCTTTTAACTTGCACCCGATACATGCATTGTTATTATAATTTTCTTGCATTTTCACCTGTCTATGGATACCCATACCATGCGTGTCCTGTCAATCATTTGTAAAACGCATGTGTCTCATTGAGAGCTAGGATGAGACAAGAGAGGAATAAAAAATGCAACTGCACGCACACACATCGGCTCATGGTGTCAATCATTTTACAGAATAACAATATAATACACGCCTGCTCCAGCTGTCAATCATCAATGGCACGCGCATCGTATGGCTGCATAGATGGGATGAAATGAGAATAAGGAATGCAACCGCAAACTCTCTTTTCCTCACACAAAATGTCAATCATTCTGCATGCAATCTGTCACTGCCCTGTTAACCCCTCGAGAACTACCAGCCGATTGGTTAAAAAAGAAGGTGATACCTTTTATTGAATTTATTATCCCTCAGAAAGAGTGGAGTGAAATATTTTAGAAAAGCTGCTGTAATTGGTAACCCAAATGAACAAATTGAGTAACCAACCAATCATAATTATTGTAAGAAATGCAGTAGACTCCAGGTTGGTCAAATTTAATTCAAAATATTTTCTTTTCCTTTTCCCAATTAAGAAATAAGTACAGGGGAAATTTTCATCAAGGGGAGAGGTGTAACAAACTTTCAAATGGAGAAATCTCATAAAATCAGGAGGCAATGAGCGGATGCGAAATTTCGCCAAAAACAAGTTAAAATCCTCCACACTCTGGCGTAAATAATGACCGCTCCCTGAGCGATTTATGCTTGGGAGGTTGTTTGCAAAACCAACTTTACAATGCATTATTCTGTCATACATTTTATGTTTATGACGGAATAAAGCATGTAATTCATTGGGTGAGACTGATGTCGTTTCATAAAATGTAGTTTTAATTCTATTTCTCATTTACTGCACACCCAAATTGTAATACATAGGCCTACATGTAATATCTATTGCAATTGTATATTGAAGAGATCTCGACCCATTTTCAGGTTTTGCCTATATATGAATGGAACTGTTGTTTACTGCAATTTTTGGATTGATCCATTTAATTAATGGGGGCAAGGTAGTTGCTTTATTGTAAATATACTCAATCAGGAAGAACAGATCGAGCTGTCACTGTGCTGATATGATTGACACTCTTGCGGCATATTTTGAGTCTTATTCATAGTTTTAAAGATGTCGGGTAGGGAATTATCGGCTGGGATTACGGATTATATTCGACATTTTTTCCATATTTTCATCAACATGATCGATTGATTTATTTATGTACACTTATGTAACATGAATATGGTTGTCTACCAGGACCCTTTAGGTACATAATACGCCAATTTGGCACATTTTCAGTGCGGATTTGGCGCAAAAAATACCGATTTTTTGTGCACGGAAAAACACGGATTCCCCCGGGCCTTATCGGTCTGTACCTGCGTGCTTGGGTAGTCTGAGCCACAAAGTGAAGCCCAAGGCGCAGGGCACCAGCGTACAGCCGTTGCATCACAGACTCCGCACAGACTGTGTACAACATACCATGATACATTGGATACATCATGCATCATAGGCTTTTTAGCCTACAGTATGCCTACATGTGATGACTGATGTGTTAAAACTTCACATGCTTAAAAGTGTTATACCTGTAATTGTATAAGTACCAATTTAGATAGTACATGTATCTTTCGCAGTCTGTGACACAGACTACACCGTCAGAAAATACTTTCCGCACTGCCATAACTTTCTTCCTACGTAGGACTCATATTCAGTGAAATAGAGTCAATTTAACGAAACTATTGCAAGAAGTGTAGAAATTATGAAATTTAACAAATGGTAGTGTCTCTTTTCTTCTGCTTAAATCATGCTGAACAGTGCTATTTTAACATGATGTGTATTTATCTTAACTTACAGAATTGGTCAGCTGTCCATTAGTGACGTCAACTGGACATCATGTTTGTGTTGGTACATCTAAAACAACTCAGCGAGTGATTCATTAGCACTGGAAATCAGTGCATCATAGCACATTAACTCTTAATAACTGAACTTAAGTCCCCCACTCATACTTCACCATGACGGGGCAACCAAGAACTAAGCTAGATATAAAACTCGACACCAAACTGTACCGGGCGGCACCTCCAAAATTGCAGCGATCGCCCATGTTTAACTTCTTCGCTCTAGCTGTGAAGACCGTTGGCCTGGTAGTGTTCTACTATTGCTTCTCCATAAGTCTGACATTCTACAACAAGTGGTTATTTAAGGTAATGATTGATGGAATCTGGACTCCATCTTGGATATACTTTGATTACCACCAAATAGGCGGGAATTATTCGTTTTATCCCTCCAGGTTTGCACAGATTTGCGGGATCCATGTAAAATATATACACCGCATCTCTTGCGTTGTCTTGTGCCTACATTATTCCATTACAATTTGTACTGTTATGAGGCCTGCCTATTTGGTGGTAATCAAAGTAGATAGGCAAAGATACTGCTCAAATTTTACTGTTGCTTGGTCACAATGCAGAGGGTGTATTGAATCCATCCCACAATGCATCAGTTTTGGGAAATTTCACCTCCGATAAAGCTGATGTGATCCCACAATAATTCTATTCTTAAAGGTCCATGGTCCGATCGCCAATAGCCTTGTCCCCAGAGACCCCAGATTTTACCGGAAGTGGTCAATATTTTGGTATCAGAAGAAAGCTACTATTTTTCTCATTTACCAGGAATCTTATAGGGCTAAAGGATGTTTGGTTTGGATGTTATGAGCAAAAAATATACTCCATTTTGGTTGACCACAGTACTCTATGGTGGTTATAAAATCCCAGATGGAATAGGTACACTTCGCGCACGGTATTCTCATGGCCATCAAATTATTTTGTTTTTTAGATATTTGTATAATATTTGCCATTTTTTATTCCATGTGCTGGGCAATTATGGGGGTTTTTGATGAGATGCCCGTCCGATTTGAATTTCGTTATGATTTTCCTAAAAAACACGTTCAAAAAAATGCTAAACAGAGAACAAGTGCTTATAGTGCCCTCGTTTTGAAATTCTCATCCACTCTCAAAAATGGCGTTGTGCGTAACCACGGAGTAGTTTTACATGGTAGGCTGCGTGTTACTCCAGTGGTACTGGTCTACACTAACATTCCACTTCTCTCCACTTAGTGGGCAAACTACAGGGTAGCCATTGGGATAGGTTACAGGCAGAGTAGCCACATCACTGTTATACCTAATAACTGTGTTACTTTGTAGCCCTATCTTGACAGCTACGCCTCCCAATTCGCCCATGTGCTGTTACAGTGCCAGTAGCCTGCCGCCTGGTTTTAGACATGGTATAGCTGCCATATAGGGCGTACGAAGTTTGGTGTAATGTTGCCCGTTGAGGTGTTCTAAAGACGAACCAATTACAGATCCAGATACGACGTGGGTAAAGCTGTTGGTATTGTGGGTAATTGGTTACTTACCTACCCCCTATTGCTATATGTATCAACTCATTTATGTAAGAATTCACTGTTTACCACAAATTACCCACAGCCAATTTTTTTGTTGGTAAATGTGGTAATTGATGCTTTCACATGTTTCACCTTGGAGTGTGGTATCAGGCCCCAAGAAATTAAAGATCGGGTGCGGAATATTAGCCAATTACCACTGTGCTTCCTAGAAAGGCGGGAAGGGAAAAGAAGCAATAGGATGAACATGCATTAAGATGTAACTATGGCAACCCATAAAATGGGCGGCCGGGACTTAAAACTTTGCTTGGGTATATTTTGTGATGTTACATTGCTGATTACCACAAATTACCACACTTGATGAAATGCAGGAACTACCCATTACCACAAGGTACCACAATTGGTGTGCGCAATCAGACAACTCAGTACCACAGAATACCAACAGGACTGATGGCTAGCAATATTACTGAGTACCACAAAATTACCACACCAAAAGGGGCGAGTGGTTGGTCTGTGTTTGCTTTCTTAAACAAAAATTGACACAATTTACCACATGTGTGGTATCCTGTGGTAATCAGTTGTGTTAGAGCTAGATGGATTCCAAATCAAACAGGATGATTACATGTGGATTGGACAGTGAACGTTGCATGGTTTGCAGTCTCTTGCCTAACTTTCCTTATAGTGATTCTATATCACACTAACTTTGTCTTTGAATATTCTCCATTTACTTTAGATATTTCCTTCATAATTTTCTTTTCAGGACTTCCATTTTCCTCTGACGGTAACCATCATACATCTTGCAGTCAAGTTTGTCATAGCAGTAGTGGTACGAAAGTGCACAGAAAGAGTGACAAAGAAGAAAAGTGTCACGCTGGCGTGGTCTCCGTATTTGAAGAGGGTGGCTCCTACAGGTAAGAAGAAATCATATTTATAAAAGATGTTGTACAGATATAATCATAGAGAACATATCCAATACCTTCTTTTGTGTACAGAACCTGTAACAACATTAACCCTAATGCCACTTTTGTTTCTAGCATAGATATTAATCAAGGTAGATACCGCAGGGCTAGAATTTCGGTGAGAATCCGAGAATCGATTCTCGCAAAGATTCTCTTAAACTGATTTGCGTGAATCAATGTCGATTCTCGTAAACTTTAGAACTTAACAGAGTAGGGAAATAGATGATTCCCGCAAAATTTGTTTTTGGGAATCAAGACTGATTCTGCGCCCGTGTTGAAGAATAGGCGGTCATCGTAACCGTGTTTTGAAAATGATAAATATTCATTACGGTCATCCATTTGAAACTCGCACCCGCATGCGCCGTAACCTGTTGGCCTGGAAATGGTACATCGTTCTATGCAAATGCATGAATATGTGAATAAATTGGTACACCACGCTATGGAAATAAGTACGCACTGGCGCAAAAGATGGTTACGGCTTTTGTGCTGGCGTTCGCCGTCTTGTGTTATATTGAAGTCTGTGGTTTCTGGCCTATTTCCCAGGAGGGAGTGATGGAATAACAGAAGAGGGGAAGGAGAAAAGTCAGAAATTGGGTCGGTCTCGAACCAAGGGCCCTTTGGGTCCCAGTCCCATGCGTGACCGGGAATATCATGCTATGATGCACAGTTGTTTGAAAGTCTCATTTATTATGACAAAACGAGAATCAAACAAAAAAATATTAATGGCGACACGCTTTTTGACAAATCATTTGCATTATTTATTCCACTAACTACATGCTATGTAAATTTTATGAAAATTCATTGTGGGCAAATATGATTTTTCTTAAAAATTTAGTTTTACATGTCTTTCTATGAAGAATGGACATATAGAGGGCTCTACAACATACAAATCGTGACCTTTATAGGCCTATGGGTGGCAGATCCCGCATGGTTTTTCTGATTTTTGGAGAGTGTAATAGCTCTTGCATGTCCCTATGTATGTCAGTTGTCAAAAGTGTGTCACCACTGCTTAAATATTGCTCTAAAAATTAAAGACACAATTGTATGGAGTCAACAGCTGTGGATGGTGTTGCTTGCTCGGCCAGTGATTTTGTGCCTATAATGTGTCTTCGTTTGATGCAATCGCTACATTTGGGACTCAGTGCTGTGGGATTTTGTGAGATGCAGTGGTCTTAGGGTTCAGGGGTGATGGTTCTAGCCCTTACACCCTCAAACAACAATATAACTCAATGAGCAGAGTGGTACAATGCACTAAGTCCACAAAGATGCGATGACGTCATCGCATCCAACACTCATATGGGCACGAAATCGCGGCGCGGGCCAGCGACTCCCTTGCGGCTTGCCATGCCTGTGGCATATGGAATGGTGTGCCGGAGGCCCGGGTCGAATCCTCCCGCCAGGCCCTTCGGGTTATCCTTAGTTTTCTATCTCCCTTTAAAACCCCTTTCCTTCCCTCCTGAGATAGGCTAGAAACCAAATGCAGTTAGGGTTAGAGAGGATCCTTGGGATCCCTGACTCAGTATTTTGATTTTGGACCCTCCAGGGATGTAAGTTTTCAGGCTATAGCCTGAATTCAGGCCTTCAGTTTTTCAAAATTTTCCAAAGGCTAGGCCCACCACCGAAAACTGAGGATTGGCGTCAGGAAGGGCATCCGGTCAATTATCTTTTGCTCCAATAAATCCTCACACAGCAGTATTGCTGAGTGTGAGGTGTATCCAGCCACCCCCGTTTAGCGGGGACAAAACCAGATTCAAAACTTTGGTTTAACTAACTAACATTCTGCTCACTCTTTGTATTTGTCATTTCCAGGAATTACAAGTGCATTGGACATAGGATTTTCAAATTGGAGTCTGTTGTACATCACTGTGTCCTTATACACGATGTCCAAAACAACGTGCATTGTCTTCATTTTATTATTTGCCATTGTATTTGGTCTTCAAAAGCCAGTAAGTATACTTGACCAGGGCTAGAAACAATTTTTTTTTCCGGAAAGCAACTATATTTTGCAGAAAGCAAAACAAAGCAAATTCTGTGCTATTTGGTGATGTCCGATCCTGATCGCAGATCAGGAATTGGTTCAATTATGGCTGAATCAGCCTTGAATCTGGATCAGGAGAAAGGCCATCAGCTACCGTTCTACTTCACCAATGTCCATTACTGACAGTAAAAGTGCAACGTACACTAAAATGCACCAATTTCTTTTTTTAAACTCTAAAGGTCTGTTCATACTTTACTGCATTGCAATGCAGTACTGCATTGCAATGCAGTACTGCAATGCAGCCTACCAAAATCGTTACTGCAATTACTTGCAGTATGCCCTCATTTACTGCAATGTAATGTAGTAAACCATCACAAGACTGCATCATATTGCATTGCAATATAGTATGATGCAGTCCATTGCAAAGTAATACAATGTATAGTTAAGAGCAGTGGAGCAAATTTCCTTGGAAACCAAAATAGCACACATCTAGTGTCATTGTGTGCCATCTCTTTATATTGACCCCTTATAGTTTACTTCTGCCTTGCTCCCCATAATTAGTTCTTTTATTTTGCGGGAATTGTACTTGATGTTGAAATGCGCGTCATTTGTGATGCAATACCTGCAACAAAGTTTAAAAATATGCCAATTTTCTGCAATCCTTTGCAAGTTTACTGGGACGTACTGCAGCCTGTGACCTGCAGTGACCTGGATTGACCTGCAGTAAATCAATTGGGACTGCAGTGTACATTGTAATAAATTCATTGCAGTTCAATGCAGTGCAGTAGAAGTATGAAAGGACGTCAAGTAACACACCTCCACCCCTAATTTCATTGTGTTGCCTTGACACTGCCCTGCAGTAATTTTCAAATCTTCACCGTGGGGACATATTCGTTGAACTGCAATGGCCCGCCGCTTTTAATTCTGGACATAAGTTGCCACAAGTATATCTATATTCATAAGGACATTCTTGAATATAATGATTATATCACACCATTTTATTGTTGTTTTGGGCAATTCGCAATTCTGAACCAATCAATTTGATACAAAATAATACAATATTGTTCATTATAAGTACTAAAAAATAAACTTTGTGGGTGGTTTTTGTTTTGCTAGATGGCGTTTCGCCGTCCTTTAACATAACCGCTAGAATTTTTTTATGGTGTTAAGCTCCGACATACAAGGTTTGTGGTCACGTTTTCATGGGGTCATTTTGGGGTCTCAAAGGTTCATCCCGGGTTGTATTTGTAAATGGGTATGCTTTCCACGTATGGATGGATTTTGGATGTGTGGTAGAGGCTCACCAAGGGGTTGGTGGTCATGTTTTTTTTTTTTCGAGGGGTCATTTTACTCATCTACGGGTAACTCGCTATTGGTGCCATCGCGTACACCGGGTCCCCGCTAGTTATATAAAAATCTTAATCGTTTTGTGAACAACCCTTATTTTGTTTGTGTTAGGATATTTCTGACCTAGGAAGTAAGGCAGCATATAACTTAAGCAACTCTTGTTCGTTGCTCTTTTTTCTTGCAGCATCTAAGCCAAGCTGTTATAGTTTACTCATTGATATTGGTCGCTTCATGTTCACCTATGAGTCGACTCAATTCAACTTAGAGGGCTTCGCTTGGTGATGGTAGCATCAGTAATAGGTGGCTTAAGGTGGTCACTAGCACAGATTATTACACAGAAGGAAGAGTTAGGTAAGCCATGTGCCAGAGATTTCTCAAGCTCTTTGACCCAAGAGGAGGTGTAGTGTCCTTCCCACAATGCATTTCGTCCAATGCCACTTTTGCAGTGGTTGTCACATGAGTGTATAGTGACAAAAGGTACTTAAAATGCAAGATTGGGACGTTAGGTTCATTAGGTACGTTTGTCACTCATAAAACTCATGTGACGACCAGTTGCAAACTTGTGTTGGGAAGAATTGCATATGGGAAAGCAATGTTACATGCCATTCAAAAATTATCGCGCAGTACGAGGACACTGCGTGCAAAAATAAATGACGGGGCCCATTGAAACACTTGATTACTATTGACATGACTGGCACGAACAGTATACATATTAAATTTGGTATGCTTGTCTGTTTTATTTTTTATTCTTTTTTCTCAAGACCATACTTATATTGATCAATATTTCTAAGTTCAGTATATATTTGTGTCTGATTAAAATTGTCACTGTACCTTTCAGAAAGCGGTTCTTTTGTTGTTATGAGTTCATTGTGAGTCAGTAATCGATGTGGTATCCTTGTTTGCGATCACCTTGCGGCATCGTTGCATAGCTATAGGATACGTGTTGAATGTTACTCAGTACTGAGATGTTCCCATGAATATGTAACTTCTTGGAATAATCTCCATTTTGTTTTTTGGTTGCATTTTGAAATTTCAAGTCGTCCTCGACTTTGTCCCACAAATTTTCAATCGGTGATAAATCTGTCGATTGAGCAGCAATTCTAGAATATAAAATCCCAATCGCCATCCTAGTCCGTTTAAAAAATCAGGGTTAGGGTCCGCAACCAGGCGCACGACACTTTTTGCTTGTGAAGGGCGCATTGTCTGTTGGAAGAATAAATTTTTCTCCAATTAAACGATGTGTACTGAAGGTAACATGTGTTCTTGCAAACATGGAGGTACTTTATTGAATCCAATGGTCCTTCACATACATATAAATCTCCCACTCCTCCTAGTGAATAGCAACACCCACACCATGCATCCCACCACATTGATGGTTACCAGTGGTTTCGTGTATCGGGGGTCAAGCGACTTGCCAACAGGTCGACCCAAATCCTTTTCGCATCCCTTCTGAAAACAATATCTACTTTTCGATCTGACCACTATTCAGCTTTCGTCCCATTGTAAATGAGCTCTTCCAAGGTTTCTTCCTTTCTGCGATATGACAAGGTTTAAGCATTGGAACTTTTCTTGGTCGTATGCACCCAAATCGTTCTCAATAAGTCGACGTCGTACCGTTGAAATGCTCGGAGCATCTTCCATTTCATCATTTCCTTGCAGTAATGTGTCGCTGGCCTGACGTGGACTTTTGTTGCATCTGATGACCAAGTTTCGATCTTGAGCTTGTGTTGTTACACGTGGGCGACCATTCTCGGCTTATTTTCCATCCCTCCGGTGTTTCAGCTTCCTTCTCTCAAATTTGTATCGTACAGTACTCTCAGATATTCCCAACGTCTAGCAATCTCTCTTTTAGGAACATTTTCAGTCATACAAGGCAGAAATCGCCCCTTTCGGAAGTCAGAAAGTTCAGAAGTTTTGCCCATGTTTACATGTACGTCATGCAAAGCATGCACCCAAGCACAGCGCCCCGTATCCATTTTTTTCGTGGTTCTCAACCGCGATACGCCAAATCGCATTGACAATTCCCTGTCGGGAAAACAATCGCGACCACCCAAAAGAAAATCTCGGGCATTAAAATGGAATCTTTATAAAGGTAGACAGAATCTCCTTTTTAATTTTTAGACTGACGTGACTTGCGCATGCTTTGAGAAGGTGTATTGTACTGCGCAGGGAATTTTCCGATCAGCCTGTTTTCACATAGGTGCCGCATTGCATAGCGTAACGCTGACGATAATGAGCTACCTTTAATATTCATGAGGTTGTTTTCATGTTGCGATTTTACCACACGTGTTTTGACATGCTTGCATAAAAGAGGAATTTTGGTGTAATACTGATCGAAGGTCGACAGAAACATGAGTATTGGATTAAATAGTTTGGCGAACACATGAATGACAAATTTAGCAGGATAGGTGATATAAACGGCCGACTCAATGGTGTGTGAGTATAAGCTTCCACGTTCGCTAATACTTTTGACTGGCAGTGTATACCTCCTCTTGTTTCCCCATGCAATTGTCCCTTTTGTTTGTAGAAGCAGTATCGACGCCGTTTTGACAACTGATATATGCAGACGTGCAGGCTATTACCGCTTTAAAAATTCTGTTGTGGTAATCTTGCCATACAACTCAAAGATCAATGATTTGTATGTTAGCACCTCATAAGCCCTTCTTTCTCCATAGACAAATCTGTGTAACATTATTTTCCAGCTGAAATTTCATAAAAGTTGCACAGGATCAGTCAAAATTGTGTCGGCCATTGATATTTTGGTTTTAATTTTCTTAGTTTGTCAAATACATGAAACGTTGTGTTCTTATAACAAAGGAAAATCTTTATTCATAGCATTAGTATGCAGAACTGTATGAATTGGGATTGACTTGGTACAATTTTCCACTTAGTTCAATTCCCATTTGGTTCAATTCCCACTTAGTCCAATTCCCACTTGGTCCAATTCCACTTGGTCCAATTCACACTTGGTCCGATTCCGATTTTGTCCAATCCGACTTGGTCAATTCCCACATGGTCTAATTCCCACTTGGTCCATTACCCGCTTGGTCCAATCCCCACTTGGTTCAATTCCTCCTCGGTCTAATTCACATTTGGTCCGATTCACATTTGGTCCAATTCAAACTTGGTCCAATTCAAACTTGGTCAAATTTTTCATTTATTCGAAAAGGAAGAAAGACAAACAAAAATCATGAAAGAATGTTGCTGCGCAAGCTTTGACCTAACAACTTTGTGCAGAACCAAAATCTGTAACATATTGCTGAACTTCATTTCTATTAAATTTACCACATTTTCAGAAGAAAACTTAATAGTGTCAACAACCTATATTATAATGTAAACTGGTTAGTTATTGTGAAAGAGGCCGGGTATTTTGTTACTCAACCTGACTCGTGGAGGTAGTAACACCTGGGATCTTTGCACTCGTGGAGGTAGTAACCCGTAATAACACCTGGGATCTTTGCAACTGCGTCGCAATATAACAATGGCTCCTCATACCGGGGCCCGATTGTTGAATATCCACTCGGTCCAATTCCCGCTCGGTCCAATTCCCGCTCGGTCCAATTCCCGCTCGGCCCAATTCCAGCTCGGCCCAATTCCCGCTCGGCCCAATTCCCGCTCGGCCCAATTCCCGCTCGGTCCAATTCCCGCTCGGTCCAATTCCCGCTCGGCCCAATTCCCGCTCGGCCCAATTCCAGCTCGGCCCAATTCCAGCTCAGCCCAATTCCAGCTTGGCCCAATTCCAGTTCGGCCCAATTCCCGCTTGGTCCAATTCAAACAATTACCATTCTCAACTGTCATCATTTGTATTTTTATGACAAAAAAATAGTGCTATATTTATCTCTGAACTGGGAATAATTTGTTAAAATATTGTCTTTTTGCAGGTTTATCCAATCCAGTAGACACCATATACCATTTACAACCAGTTATGATTATAGGTCTTCTACCTCTAGCTGTGGTTGTCGAAGGTAAGACAAACAACATCAGTAGGTTGGTTTGTGCCACCATAGATTCTAAATATTGTAAAAAAGTTAGTTTCCAGTCATTTTTTTAATTGCCAATCACTGAGTTTATTTTTACAGAGCTACCAAGATTTATTCCCTGAGTATGCACACAGTTCATCCATCCTGAAATTATTGGCTTTGTAAAAAAAATAACCTGGGCGTTCTTCCCACAAAATCTCTGAGTGGGCCCCACAGAATTCTAAAATGAATCAAGAAGGCAAGCGACCATATTGGCCAGCAATGTAACTGATCTCTTTCACACCTGTCCTTGTTGTTGCGCAACGAGCCAAGAGTTGTCACTGGGCATGCGCAAGCACACGCACACTGTTATCAGTGTTGCATATGGGCAATGTTCCATTGTTTGATCAGCTGATTTTTCTGCAATAATTATGCGAAAATCAATCAATGGAAGAAACCATGCCTCTAAAAAGATTCCTGCATTCCTAATACACAAAAAGTCTCCCGATGACCTCTGTTAATTTTGCTTAAAAGAGATATTTGAGTCAGAGTGACAGCATGTGGCATCAGTTGTTGTTTTTTTTTTCACTAAATGTAACAAACATAAAATACTTGCATGTCATAAATATGCGTAAGGACTTTCCAAATACAACAATATGATTGACTTACTGGGATTGGGTGGTGCCCAAAACTATGATAATGATGTGCATATGTTCATTTTAATCAATTTGGGCACATCGGATTGGGTTATGCTGTTTAATGAAAATCTGCGTATCTCGGTTATATTTAGATTATTGGTGTGCCCTTAAAGATTATCAGTAATTCACTCGAAAGAGTCAAAATATTTGAAATTTGCAGGAATAACTTAAAAGTGAAGGTAGAATTCTCATAGGTTATTTTTTACAACTGGAAAATTGACAAAAAAAGGAAGAAACAGCAGTATTCAAAGATAAAGTGTCTGTACGGACAGTAATTAACCAATATCTGATCCTTATTATGTTGATTTCAGTCTTAGTACTTGTAGGGTATGTTAGGATACCTATACTTGCTACAGACATGCAAAAATCTAATTTTTAATTATTTTTTTTTTCAATTTTGATCTGATTTAGCCTTTAAGTGGTTCTCAGAATCTTTCCTTCTGTTCTTTATTTCAGGTATTAGGATATCATCTACCAAAGACTTTCTAGGTTTTTCTGATGTAGACGTCATATTTCACACATCATTGGTGTTGTCACTGGGTGCTTGTCTAGCATTTATGTTAGCCTTATCAGAATATTTACTTCTATCCAGAACTTCTAGTTTAACATTATCAATATCTGGTATTATAAAGGTAGGTGTTTATGTCATGGGAAGAAGTAAACAAAAAATTAAAAAAAAAAAAAGACAAAAAGTTTAGTTAAAGCAATAACAGCAGCACATTTTTAAAGGTGCTTGTTCCGATTTTTGTCTATCGTGTTCTCTACTTGATAAGAGAGCTTGGCGCTTGTACACACTGACCATCAAGTACTGTGCGAAACAAACTTGCGGTTTTTATGCTAGATGCGATAATGCATAGTGGAACGTCCTATTCACTACTGTGCTGATATTAATGGTTATCCATTAAAGGTGCTTGTTCCGATTTATGTGTATTGTGTTCTCTAATTGATATGAGAGCCTGGCACTTGCACATACACCCATCAAGTACCGTGGTAAACAAACTTGCGGTTTTGATGGTAGACACAATAATGCATGTTGCAAAGCCCTATTCAATACTGTGCTAATATTGATGGTTAACCACTAAAACGGCGGTTTTTTGTTTATATCTTGGGAATGTAATGGATTTGAGGGCTCAAATTTCAGGACGAGAATGAGAAAAATACGGCCTTTCATCTGACATCAAAATCGATACTACTTCCGGGTAAATCAGGGGTCCCAAAGACGATCGGAACACGCACCTTTAAAACGGTAGTTTTTTATCTGTATCATAAGAAAGAAATGGATTTGAAAGCTGAAATTTCAGGACGACAATGAGAAAAATATGGCCTTTCATCTGATATCAAAATTGATGCTACTTTCGGGTAAATCAGGGGGGTCCCAAAGATGATCAGAACAAGCACCTTTAAGAGTGTCCCCAAAATTTGTGTTGGTAATCGTCTAGTAAAGTATACCTACAAATGGTAATGCTCAAAAGTGCGTATTTGTTATAGAAGCAATTTTGTAATTAAAATCGGGATCCCTAATTGTAATTTAATGGCGGAGCTGGAAACGCCAAATTTCTGTCCGTCCATTGGGAAATAGTGCCACTTCACAAAACCCCTAACTTGACTTGCCTGAACCAACGGAACAACTGATGGATAAGGGTAGGCACGTACGTGGCGCTGTTTCCTGGCTGGAAGGTCATATTGGAAGGACGTTTCCAGTAGCCACTGAATTACTATCAGGATCCGATATTAATTATCCTAATAACAAACTTCTTTTGCGATACACAGACGATTTCGAGATTTTTCCATTCACAGGTATAGTTTACTAGCCATTACCAAGGCAACTATGTAAAAATATCAAATTTTTTTGAAAATTGGGGCACTCTAAAAAAAATTGTGCAGTTATTGCTCTGTTCAAAACAATTCTTAAATATTTAGCTTGAGACATAACAGAGCCTGATTGCTTTATCACAGACATACACTTGATGATTTGTGAGCATTTGAAAGCCTGGAAAAAATAATAATTGAGGTGCAGTGGATTGTTCTTTGTTTAGAGAATAAAGGTATGATTTTGGGAACCGGTACTCTTTACGACGAATTGAAACCAAGGCGATACCATTATTTTAAGTGGAAGAAGAGGCATTGGCCTCGTTCTTCCACGCAAAAATAATGGTGTCGCCGGTTTCAATATGTCGTAAAGAGAGTACCGGTTCCCCAAATCGTACCTTATTCTCATTCTTAAACAGCTTTATCATTTAAGGTCATCTTTAACCCAATTTCGCGAAACTTTACGGCTTAAATACAACAAGAAAGGACTGCCACCACCCAGTGACAATCTAATTACCTGTTGAACGCAACAATCATACACAAACGTTGGTAGGTGCGTCAGGCATCAGCCAATGAAATTGCTTACATTTTCACAGCTGTTTAAGAATTAAAAACAAGAAATGGCTGCTTTGTAATAAACTGATCAACATCTGACTGAGTATATGTGGGTGGTGTGTTTAGAAAGAGTATACATGACATTGGATTGTTTTCCTTTTTTGGCCATTTACTTTGAGATGATAATACATTTATGAATGAGGTTAATTTCTTTATACATTTTGAATTAAAATCAATAGAGTCAAAACAGGCCATGTACACTGTTAAAAAAAATCCAAAATTTTAAAAATCCTCTTAAAAATTCAAAAGTTCTCAATGCTTGAGAATGTGTGCAAACATGAATGAAGCCAATATGTTGAATTAAATTAGACTAATGCGCAGTTTACAAAAATCCTAAATATGAAAATGTGCCGGGTGTGAAGACTCTTGGACCATATTTCTATGATGTAGCTTGGAAATTTTCTTTTGTTTCCCAAGTTAGGGCTGAGAGATTAAAATTCATATCGTTAAATCATTATGCTTTCCCGTAAGGTCGTTTTTTTATTGTAAAAATAAGAGCTGTATTTTTCCAAGCTAGAAATCGTGAGTGGAATTTTCTCAAGGCCAATTCAAGCTAGAACACACTTGTATATGCCGTATTGGACATTTTTTGCCCTTGGTATGCATAGCAAAAATAAAATTAGCTTGTTAGGCTTGTTTTCGGTAAAAACACAATTCTTTGGTTACACCACTTAGTCTGTGTGTGTGAATCACCTCGAAGAGCCTTTTTCTGGCTTGAACTTTTCGGAAGATTTAAACGCACAAAAATTGAATTACGCAACAAAATTTTCATCAACCACTCAGCACTGAGTTTTGCTTGAGCTGCTGTAAACCCTTTTACAAGCGAAAAAACCAAATTTCGCTGTGTTAAGTGTACATTGTGACCTTTTATGCTTTTCCTTTCAGGAAATTATTACTTGTTCTGAGCCTCAGAAATAATTCTGACAAGATGTCAGTGCGAATATGTTTTCGGCATCATCATATTTCTTTCGGATTACTTTAACATGTGATTACCACAGCTCTGCAAGTCAAAAAGTGAGTACATACTAAATTCCTTTGATCACAATGGAACTTTTGGTGACTTTTTGTGGCACTGCACTAGTGCAGGTAGCACAGTACTAATCCAATCTGTATTGTTGTGTTTGTGTTAAAGTTTTTGGTTAACCTTTTTAAAATGGCCGTGCATGGACAACCTGAAATTGCCATCAGACTCGGTTTTGTGATGCACCATAGAGACTTGCATAGTATGATGGTTAAAGGTCACATACCAAGGTTCAAAGGTCACTGCAGAATACTCTTGAGTGCAGAGAGCAAGGGGAAAAGGTTGGATTTGCGACGCAGGCGACACTAGCGATTCGAGAACGCCTGTTTTAACCCAGATCAGGACTGTGGTAAGAATGATGGTAGGACTCAGGGGAGGGCGCAAGAAATCCCCAATTTCGACGTTGCCATTGGTTTTAAAACACGTAAAAGTGAATCTTGATGAAAAATTCTGAATTTTTTTATCTGTGTCCAGGATCTTTTTCTTATTCCAAAACCGTTGGATATGAGAATCAATTTTGTTACGGTCACCGTTGACCAAGGCCAAAACCCCCATCAAAAACTACGGATTCAAACTCCTGAATAACTAGACAATACACTGTGATCTTGATTACAAATTTTAAAACAAAGTTATTTATTTTACTTGTGTGTTTAAAGCAATCTCATATCAACACTCGATTAGGTATCAATATCAAAAAGATTATCTATAATGAGTTGTTAATTTATGAACTACTAAACTTCACTACCTGGTGTGTGCCGCGACGCGGGCTGCCGAGATTACAATTAAGATGCGGAACTTGCCAAGAGTCCTGGCGAATATTCCCATCCAAAACTCCATTTCCAATAGTGGGACTTCCACTGACGACTTGTCCTTACTGAATAAAACTAGCTCCTAATGACTTCCCCGAAGCTCGGGGTCGAACTAACATAATCAAAAATCCAACCTGCTGTAGCTTGTTTATCCTTGGATACCTCAGAGAGGCCACGGAATACAAACCGAACACCCGGCTACACAATAGGAACGACGTGGCGCTGTTTCATGGCTGGAAGGTCATATTGGAAGGACGTTTCCCAGTAGCCACTGAATTACTATCAGGATCCGCTTATTATGATCCTAATAACAAAACTTCTTGCGATACACAGACGATTTCGAGATTTTTCCAATCACAGGTATAAGTTTACTAGCCAGTTACAAGTGCCATACTATGTAAAAAATATCACTTTTTATGAAAATGGGGGCCACTCTAAAAAAATGTGCAGTTATGCTCTGTTCAAAACAATCTTAAATATTTAGTTTGAGACTAACAGAGCTGAGGTTTATCACAGACATAAACTTGATTGATTTGTGGAGCATTGAAAAGCCTGGAAAAAATAATAATTGAGGTGCAGTGGATTGTTCTTTGTTTAGAGAATAAAGGTATGATGTTGCGGGGAACCGGTACCTCTCTGTACGGACGAATGAAAAACCAAGGCGATACCATTATTTTTAAGTGGAAGAGAGGCATGGCCTCGTTATCCACGACAAAAAAAATAATAGTGTCGGCCGGTTTCAAATGGTCGTAAAGAGAGTACCAGGTTCCCCAAATCGTACCTTTATTCTCATTACGTAAACACTAATCATTTTAGGTCATTTTTTTTTTTTTTTTCTATTTAACCCAATTCGGAACGCTTTACGGCTAAAACAAACAAGAAAGGACTGCCACCACCCCAGTGACAATCTAATTACCTGGTGAACGCAACAATCATACACAAACGTTGGTAGGTGCGTCAGGAATCAGCCAATGAAATGCTTACATTTTCACAGCTGTTTAAGAATTAAAACAAGAAATGGCTGCTTTGTAATAACATCTGGACTGGTAGTATTGTGGGTGTTTAGGCAAGAGTATACATGACATTGGATGTTTCTTTCATGAGCAGAAGATACATGTGCCATTTACTTGAGATAGATAATAGCATTAGGAATGAGTAATTCTATACATTTGATTCTTGTGCAATGACAAAACACGCATCAGACTAAATCAAAAAGCTTTTTAAAAAATCCTCTTAAAAATTCCAAAAGTGATCAAATGCTTTGAGGAATTGTTTGCAAACATGAATGAAGCCAATCTGTTGAATTAAATTAGACTAATGCCGCAGTTTTACACAAACATTAAACAGCTGAAATTGGCAGTGAAAAGACTACTTGGACTCATATTCTAGGACTGAGCTTTGTGGAATATTCTTTTGTTTCCCAAGTTAGGCCTGAGGATTAAAATTCAGTATCGTTAAATCATTAGGCTTCCTCTTAAGGTATTTTCTTAGTTGTAAAAATCAGGCGTATTTTTCTAGAATCGTGGGTGGATTTCTCAAGGCCAATTCATGTTAGCACACACTTGTATATGCGTATATTGGACATTTTTGCCTTTGGTATGCAAGGCCAAAAATATAATATAAGCTTGTAGGCTGGTTTCGGTAAAAGATAAGAACAATTATTCTGGTTACACGCACTGAGTCGGTGTGTGTGAATCACCTCTAAGAGCCTTTTCTGGGCTTGAACTTTCGGAGATACGCACAAAAAATTGGGAAATATAAGCAACAAAATTTTCACCACTCCAGCACTGCTTCTGAGTTTGCGTGAGCTGATGGAAACCCATTTTACAACGAAGAACCAAATTCGACGGTGTAAGTTGAACATTGTGACTTTTTTGCTTTTCCTTTCAGGAAATTATTTACTTTGTTCTTAGCCTCAGAAATCACAATTCGGACAAGATGTCAGGCTGAATATTTTCGGCATCATCATAGTCTTTCAGGGATTACTTTACATGTGATTACCAAAGCTCTGCAGTCCCAAAAGACGTACATACTAAATTCCTATTGATCGCATGGAAATTTGGTGACTTTTGTGTCACTGCACTAGACAGGGGAGGCAATAATAATCAAATTCTGTATTTGGTGTTTGTGTTAACGTTTTGGTTAACCTTTTTAAAATTGCTCGTGCATGTACACCTGAAATTGCCATCAGACTCGGTTTGTAGGTGCACCATAGAGACGTGCATATTATGATAGGGTTTAAAGGTCACATACAAGGTTAAAAGTCATCTGAGATCATCTTGTGCAGAGAGCAGGGGACAAAGGTGGATTGCGAAAGAGGAGACACTAGCGATCGAGAACTGCCTTGTTGTACCAGTCAGGAATGTGGTTAAGAATGATGGTAGTTAGGGACTCAGGGGAGGGCGGCCAAGAAATCCCAAATCAGACGTTGCCATGGTTTAACACGTAAAAGTGCAAACTTGATGAAAAATTACTGAATGTTTAATGTTGTCAAGGAATATTTCTATTCCAAAACCGTTGGAGATGAAGAATGAAGAATCAACTCCAATGGAAGGGTTATTCTGATGTTTGGTTTTAATGACGAACAACGGATGAGGTCTTGTGTGGGTCATGGGAACACCCATGACCGTCCCATCCATCAAAGCACCCAAATTGGGTGATTTGCACTCGTATTGTGTTAATTTATTTTGACATTTTTGGTGAGTTGACTATAATGAATGAGCTTCCCGGCCGCCCACGCCTGGTAGGACTTGAGAGGGCTGGAGGTTTAAGCATTAGGGAAGTGAATTTGAACTGGTTATTGGAATTAATACTATCTAATTAGCTAGTCAGATAAAGGCAGTATGAAAGGTTAGGTGGGTGCTCAGGGGGGTTATCAAATTATTTCCCAATTTCACACTGTGTTTCGCTGCCACCTTGTGCAAAGCGATTAAGTGCAGAAATTTTTACACCATGAATATCTATAGAGTAACAGACAGAACCCACCCTTGTTAAGCTTGAAATTCGGGCAGGATAAATTTATATTGCCAGGAGACCACCGCTCGGCGCACTCGACCGATTGAGTCTATCCCACCAATGCATCGTTTTTGGGGAAGTGTTATCTCATAAGGTCATGGATTCCCACAAAAATCCCTATTCTTTACACATAAAGTCACTGAATTTTAACACTAGTTTAGCACACAAAGGGCTTTTGTATTAGGGTGGTGATTTTTAGCCTGATAATAAAATGTCTATTGTGGGTCTTAACAACAGTTCTCCTCTTTTATTTGACATGTGGTAAGGACAGTACAGTATAGCAATATTGCCAATGCATTGTGATTTTTTACCACCTTTGGTTTTCCTCTCCCTCTTCTTCTTTTTTTCACTTTTCCCCCAAACCATGCCCAACTTTTCTTTTATTTTTACTTCTTTTTAATTTCCTATGGGAACTTGCGTTCAAAACCCCTTCCTTGCAGGCTGACCCACGGCTGAGTAGAAAATGTCTGACTTAAGTACATACGAAACATGCAGCCTACTATACAACTGCAATTTGAACAGTCAGAAATGGCAGATGGAGCTTATAAGTGCGTAGTTTTACCTGTTCGTTTTTTAATCATTTTCATTTTGTGTCTGTCTGCAAGAAGTGGCAAGAAGGCAATAGGATTACTCTGGTCGTCTGTCGGTGTGTGTATCGTATGTGTCTATATGTGTTTGTGTGTTGGGTTCAAAATGTTAAACCCTTATATATTGCATGCCGTATGGTCCGTAAGGCTCACGATGATGTTACTTGGTGGAATGGACAAGAGGGGGCGAAGTGTAGAAAGTGACATGTTGTGACCTCATGTGACCTTGGTAACCCTATGTGACCTTGGGCCCCCATTCACAAACCGAGACGGCAGGCGACAATCCGGGGTCCGGGCGATACGCAAGTATTGTCTTTGATGTAGGTTTGTATTAACAAGTCCGGGCATCAGTTCTGTTAATTGTTTCGCAGTTTGTAAAATCACATTTTGGTATTTAAACAACGATGCCTAAAATTTGATATTTCTGATCGTGAACACACACATGCGATCCACAAAAGTTGCAAAATTCTTACACCACTAGGCTACGAACTCTACCCCGAGTTGCGGTTTCGAATGTGTTATTAGAATACACCGCACGACCTCAAACGGCATGAACTAGGGACGGTCCATGTTTACCCTCTGATTGATGACGCCTTTGTTGATGGGTTTTCTTACGGAAGCAGAGGGTGTTGGAAAGACAACGTTTCATTAATATTTTTATTTAGTAACTTTAAAAAAAATAATCTGATTTTTTCTAGTTTCAAGAAAAAATCCGGGACAAAATTGGGATTCCTTAAAAAAATCCGGAGAAATCGGAAGACTTGCATTCCCTGTGTGAATTGTGATGTGACTGATAATATCAATAGTTCACAAATAATGTCACTGTAGTGTATTCTTTTTCCGTCATCTCATCATATCATTTCCTGGGACCTTTAATGAATTTTAAGAAACCGTGCATCGTGCAGTTATTGTCCGTTTTAATAAACCTATACACCCAGTGCACTCACAATTGACGAGTGACCTCTTGTGCTAGTGCGGTATTTAAAGTATAGGGGCTTACTAGGTAGCATTGCGGTGCCAAAAGTTTTGCTCCAAATAGCAGAAGAACTTCACACGTTCAAGGAAAATGTTTTTTTTCTTATCTGTTGCAAATTAAAATAAAATGTCATTCGGAAGGATTATGAGGTTTGCTTACATTTTGAGCATGGTCCAGGTCATAGCAGAAACCTTCTTCTTAACAATATCCGTGCACAGCGAATGGTAATTTCACTCTAACATTTGCCTGAGTAGGCCGGAGAGGGACCGCTATATTCATGACGGCCATAATAGGAGAAAAACAATTTGACCTATGTACTGGGAATTTCTTGTCAATCAAGCCCATTGCTTTCCTTATTTCGGATGCCAAACAAAGGATCGATTGCGACTGGGGAAAGTACGCGGTGATGTTATATGGTAACTGACTTCCTGCTGGCCAAAATACATCCGCTCAACCCAAGTTAGCTGCATGTTGGGGCGGCACAGGTGTTTACTCAAGTGTGGCGGGGGTAGGTATCTCGGCCGTCATTCGCTGAGTGAGGCAGGTCCACATGGCATAAAAATTAGCATACGGTAACAGGTAAAGCTGGGTTAGGGACACAATATCCAGGTCGTGTGGTAAAGGTCGTGGCGTATTTTGCCGTGGAGTAACCTGACGATGGAAAGTGATGTTTTGTTGTCTGTGTTGCAAGCAGAATGCCCTTAAGGATATTGTGGTAGTGTGAGTGTGTGTGTTGTTTGTCTGTGGACCTGTGTGTGACAAAAATGTTAACCCTGCACTTATTGCATCATACATTTTTACCCATTGCTCCATTCCCCTTTAACATGGTCAGAAGAACCACTGTCCCAAGACTCATATGGGTTATACACAGATTGACCCTCTGATGCCACCATTGACCATCTGACCCATTCATATAATAAATTCGATGACAGACGACACTAGTGAGTGTTTTATACAATAGAAACCAAAATAGTTCACACGAAGAAGTGAACCAATTGCCATTGATAGTGGTAGGCAGGGCATATTTGACCTGTGACCTCCCCCACATAATAATAAATAATACATAAGCTAATTGCGCATTATATAGCGCCTTTTCACAATGTATCAAGCGCTTTACAATTATTACCGATACCTTTGGACATACGCGGCTTGGCAATACATACCAAGGCATACTCATACATTGGCGCGCTCAATGGACAACATCCCTAGCAGCTCCCCATTAGCACCTGGGTGGAGACGAGATAAAGTGTCTGCCAAGGACACATGCGTGGGCACAGTGGGGACCGAACCCACAACTTCGGACCCACGAGCCGATGCTCTATCACTGGACCCACACGCGACTCACAACCCAACCTAAATATTTTCTATTCCATGATGACAAACTTGGCCAATCTGTTCATCATGGCAAGGGATTCAACTGTTACAGAGTGATTCATCTCAAAAATGTTAACAATGTGCCCTAAAAATGTGAAAGATGGCATTCTTTTGTTTGATTGATCCCTGATAAAAGAATTCCAAATTCAAAACTCTACTTGTTTGAGCTTGGTGCGTTCTCACCTAGAAATGCATGAGCTGGACTCAGAATTGCAGCTTTTATGCACACAAATAAAGACACAACGAAAATACTAGAGCGAACGCAGAAATTGCATCATGAAGTCACCCGTGGTCTGAGAATGAACAAGTATAGAAGTGCACGCCTCATGGGGGCAACTAGTTCTGGTAACAAGAACCACAGGTCAACATTATGTTTTAACACTACTTGGGATCATGGTTCTGGCACCAATGTGATAAAGGGCAAGCAATGCCACCAAGTAACCATAGCAGGCGAAAATATGAAGGTCCACGCCTTTCATACGGCTGCACACTTACCAAAAAAAACTAAAATGTCAAAAATAATACCTCCAGATGTGTGCTAAGACACTTGTCCCATCAACCCATACCATTCATTTTGGTTATTTCCTTCTAGAGAGATAAAATTTATGCCAAAAAAAGGCACTTTTGCAGGCTGCAGCTGGATTGGAGAGTAGAAAATGTTCTTGACCTTACGTACATACGACACACATGCAGCTACTCTACAACTTCAATTTGGAACCAGTCAGAAATTGCAGCTGCCGGCGATTATAAGGGAGTAGTTTTCCTGTTCGTTTTTTAAGTCATTTTCCTTTTTGTGTCGTCTGCAAGAATTGCAGAAGGCACATAGGTTACTTGGTCGTATGTCGTGTGTGTATCCGTTAGGGTCGATTGTGTTTCTGTGTCTGTGTCCAAAATGTTAACCCTTATATATTGCATGCCGTATGAGTTTCGTAAGGGAACGATGATTGTAACTTGGTGAAAGGAGGGGGCGAAGTGGAGTGACATGTTAGTGACCTCATGTGACCTTGGTAACCACATGTGACCTTTGGCCCCCACATCCAAATCAGCGACGGCAGACGACACTCGCGGTCCGGGGACCGGCAAAGTTTGTATTTTCTTTGATGTAGTTTGTATAAACGTCTCGGCATCATTTCCGTTAATGTTTGCAGTTTGATAAAACTCACATTTTGGTATTTAAAAAACGATGCTCAAATGTGATATTTTCTGATCGTGAACACACCATTCTATCACAAAGTTGCAAATTCTACACCACTTGCTACTAACTCTACCACAGAGTTGCGGTTTCGAATGTGTTATTAGAATACACGCACGACTCAAACGGCATGACCTAGGGACGTCCATGTTTACCCTATGATGATGACGCCACTGGTTTTGATGGGGTTTTCTTACGGAAGCAGAGGGTTAAAGAAACGTTCATTAATATTTTTATTTAGTAATTTAAAAAAAAATTATATCGGAGTTTTCTATGTTCAAGAAAAAAAATCCGGGACAAAATTGGGATTCCTTAAAAATCCACGGAGAGAAGAAATCCGGAAGACTTTTGCGCCCTGTGTGAATTGTGATGCTGATGATAATCAATAGTTCACAAATAATGTCACTGTAGTGTATTCTTTTTTCTAGTCATCTCATCTCATTTCCTGGGACCTTTAATGATTTTAAGAAACTGCATCGTGCAGTTATTGTCCGTTTTACTAAAACCTTTTATACACAGTGCACTCACAATTGACGCGGACCTCTTGTGCCTAGTGCGTATTTAAAGTATAGGGGCTTCTTATAGTTAGCATCGCTGCTGCCAAAGTTTATGCTCAAATTCAGCAGAACTTTCAAACGATTCAAGGATAAGTATTCTTTCTGCATGGTTGCAAATTTTAAAATAAAATGTCATTAGGAAGATATGCGGTGCTTTACATTTTTGAAAGACCATGTCTAAGGATCATATGCAGACTTTCCTTCTTTAAAATACCCGTGCACAGCGAATGGTAATTTCACTCTAACATTTTGCCTGAGTACGGCCGGAGGACCGCTACATTCATGAGGCCATAATAGAAAAAAACGATTTGACCTATGTCCTAGGACTTTCTGTTAATCAAGCCCATGCTTTCCTTATTTGGTATGCCAAACAAAGGATTCGATTGGACCTGGGAAGGTACGCGGTTGATGTTATATGTAAATGCTTCCTGATGGCCAAAATACACCGCTCAACCCAAGTTAGCTGCATGTTGGGGCAGCGTGTTACTCAAGTGTGCCAGGCGGGTAGGTCCGGTACTCGGCGTTCATTGAGCTAGCATGTCACATGGCTAAAATTAAGCATACGGTTAACAGGTAAGCTGGGTTAGGGACACAATAATCCAGTTCAGTGGTGGTAAAGGTCGTGGCGTATTTTGCCGTGGAGATAAATGCACGATGGAATGGAAAAGTGATGTTGTGTGGTCTTTGCAAGCAAAGAATATCACTAAGGTTACTTAGCGGTAGTGTGTGGGTTTGTTTGGTCGTGTACCTGTGTTGTGGGACAAAAAATGTTAACCCTGCACTTATGGCACTCATAATTTTGTTACCCATTGCTGCAGTCACTCTTAACTTGGTCAGAAGAACCAATGGACCAAGACTATATGGGGTATACACAGATTGACCCTCTGATGACACCATATGACCTTGACCACCCATCATAAACTCGCGATGGCCAGACGACACAGTGATGTGTGTAAACAATAGAAAACCAAAAATAGTCACAAGAAGTGAACCAATTTGCCATTGATAGTGGTGCAGGGCATTTTGACCTGGTGACCTCCCATATAATAACTAATAATACTAAATAATGATAATTGCGCATTATATATCGACGTTCACATGATCAAAGCCGCTTAACAATTTTACCCGATACCTTGGAATATACGCCGGCTGCCATAAACATACCAAGGAATACACATACATTTGGGCGGCGCTCAATGGACAACATCCCTGGCAGCTCCCCATTTAGCACCTGGGTGGAGAGAGATAAAGTGTCTGCCCAAGGACACAATGCGCTGGCAACAGTGGGACTCGAACCAACACTTCGGAAACCAAGAGGCCGAATGCTCTATCCACTGGACCACACACGCACTCACAACCCAACCTAAATATTTTTCTATTCCATGATGACAAACATTTGGCCACAGCTTGTCATCATGGCAAGGGATTCAACTGTTACAGAGTGATTCATCAAAATTAACAATGCTGCACCTAAAACATGTGAAAGATAGAATTCTTTTGTTTGACTTGATCCAGAATAAAAGAATCCACATTCCAACATACTATGTTTGGTGTTAGGTTTCTCACCTGTTGTAGAAATGACATGCGCTGACTTCAGAATTGCAGCCATTTATGCACACAAATAAAGACACAACGAAAATACTATAGCGAACGCAGAATTGCATCATGACGTCACCCGTGGTCTTGAGAATGAACAAGGTATAGAAGTACACGCCTCATGGGTGGCACCTAGTTCTGGTAACCAGAACCAGAGGTTAACATTATCTTTTAACACTACTTGTTATCATGGTTCTGGCACCCATGATAAAGGGCAATGCACAAGTAACCATAGCAGGCTAAAATATTGAAGTCCACGCCTTTTCATACTGCTGCACACTTACCAAAAAACTAAAATGTCAAAATAACACTCCAGATGTGTGCTCTAGACACTTGTCCATCAACCTATACCATTCATTTTTGGTTATTTCCTTCTAGAGAGATAAAATTTATGCAAAAAGAAGGCACTTTTGCATTTCTCGAGAGAGATGGTGACAACCCGTTGTTGACATACAATTTCGACGCATGCGTATTGATGGCTTGTCAGGTAGCTAGATCTATCCCACGGGCGTATTGAACTTGAAAAAAAACGCACTCGTTTTGTCTTGTTCCACTGTTTGAACGTGGATGGCGTTTGTGTCGTTATTGAACATGTATTTTTACCAGTCGTTTACAAAAATAAATGGGCATTACGAACACGTTCAAAGTCGCGTTCAATCACTCGAAAAAATACACATACATACTCCACATGCCGTCATATGTTTAACCCTAGTATGACCAGGGTGTGACCTTTAACCCCATATTGCTCATGGCTTGGACTTAAAATGAAAATACGAATATGTGTTGATCCAAAAATATGTCAAATATCATTATTTGGCAGTGTTTTTCAAGCTTGAAACTGCAACATATGGAAGAGAAGGTATGGGAGATTCTTCGTATCATGAACCAATTTTAAAGTAAACTTTGTTTTGGTTTTGTAAATCTGTGAGGAAATTCTTGCTTTCTTATCTGTTCATTGCCCCGCTATGATAGGTGCTGAAACCAGAGGGCGTTCAATGATAACGTACAGTGTTCAAGATAATGTCAACCCTCTGGTTTCAGTTACTGTAACTAGGGTGGCACCTGGACCTACCTAAAATATGCAGATGTGTGGGCGCACTGCTGTTATTTTCTGATAAACCACTGTTAAATCCTTAATTCTATTTTCTTTTACTTTCATCACCACCATCTGACACCTTTGGTATGAAACAGGTCTTAACAAGAACATGGTGTATGTATACTTTGTGGCAAATTAATTCATAATTTTTTTTCTCATTTTATCAGGCGAGACTGAAGCAGTTAAACATATACAGACCAAAAATGGGGACTCCTTGCAGATGCTTCTAGAAGACGGCGCAATGGAGGACAGTGAAGAAGAAGACGATGACCTATATGATAGAAGAAGACGACATCAAGTCACAAGACTATAACAGGACTAAATTCAGAGTTATACTATTTTTATTTTCAAATGCTCCAAATTATTCCTGTAATTGTGCAATAGTGAAAAGAGACATTGTTTGTGATGACATCCAAGATGCAAGACTTGGACACCATTGTTTTCAGGTAGATGGTGCAGAGGAGGAGATAGAGAATAATTCCAGTGATTCTATATAACAGTACTAAATAATTGATACTCTGCAAATGTTGCCAACTCATCCATCCTGTAGCATCACATCCTCTCTGGAGGATGACATCTGTAATGAAGAAGGTTGCAGCATCTTTACATGCAACTGTTTTTGCAATTGTAGATGGTACAATAGCAGTTAAAAATGAAAAATGATAAAATCTCTGATGCAGGAAGGAAGGTGAAGTCTCAGATTTCTAGCAGTAAGAAATGACCGTCCACAAGTCTTCCAAGTCTTTTGTTTTGAAGTAGCAATAGAGGCGGTGGTGTTGATGGAGGTTAACACCGTCGGTGATTGTAAGAGGGAAGAATGAAGTGCAAGATATCCACTATACGGTTATCAAAATAACTTTCAACAAGACCGTACACATGGGACATCTACAAGGGTTGGGCTAGCGTCGATCACCATGTTGCGCTTCACTTTTGAAGTATGCTTATTATGTAAGAGTTATTCTGATAAAGAGTATAAGCGTTGACAATCTGAAAAACAATTCAGTAAACATGACAATATAGCCTGCAGTTGAGGACCTGGGGGACACCTAGTGGTGACATTTGCAATACAAGCAAGGATGAAGAAATTTGGGTTACAAGACCATGTGGTCTTAGTATAGGAGATTTTATGGGTTCCCATGCCCCCTCCTTTCTTAAAACTAAATTCTACGACTTCTTAGAGAATTTTGATGTAACCAAAACGTCCCAAGGGGGTTGCTGCGCCGACATTTGGATCTAAAAGATCATTCATATAAGTGAGTGGTTCGATTTAATTGTCAAGTATCTCAAAGATTAATCTCATCATGAGGAATCAGAAATATACTCTACAAGTTTGTGATGTTTACTTACTGAGATATGGGTGAATGGTGAAAAGGTGATGAATGGAAGGTCATTGTACTTTGATTGGTCATGGTACAGGTGGCCAAAAATTTCCAACAATGCTTCAATCCTGACAAAAATTGGGTATATTGTTGGTTATGAGCATGAACAATCTGGAAATATACAGTTCCAGGATTTATGATCTTCACATTTGGGTATTTTTAAAGAAAAGCGAGAGGTCATGAGCCCATAACCGAAACCCTGCCACCCCCCCGGGGTTTTTGGAGAACACTATTTTTGGAACCTTATACACATAGATAATCAAAATCAGGTTGTCTGCAAAAATCCCCATCCTGGGGTAAAAGTGAGGGCGCGTTTTTTAAAAATGGGGCCATATTCCACTTTAATGCACCTTTAATATATCTCATTTTTGATCCAAATTCAGCACTATGTGACTACCGCTTAGACGCACCAAAACACACCACGGAATAGTTGAACACCTGTTGGCATGCGTAAACCAGCCTCTAGAGGGCGTCATATTTCAAATGCCACCGAACACAATTTGAAACACCGGTATTTACACACGGTAATGCCTCTTAAAGGCAAAATGCCGGAGTCACCTAATCATATATTTTCATGCACCGGTGGATTAGTTTGAGGATCGGAAACACTTACAAATGAAAGTAGGTTAGCCTTTCAGTGATATAGAGAGGGGCGCTTTTGTAAAAAGGGTATACGACTTACTATACACTAGACCACCAACCACAAGCCTCCTTAATCACGGGATCACCTTTTGAGTTCTTGATGTGTTGGAAGGATGGTTACAGTGAAGCAAACAAGCTCTTACTAAGCCTGCTTGCGAGAGCTCAGGGCCAAGGAGTGTATGCGGGTTTTTTGGCCGGGACGCACCCAAACGACGTCCACCTAAGTCGTTGGTGTAAGAAATTACTACATACCTTCAACACACAAGTGCTTGGTTGTGGTCTATGTGGGCAGGGATGGAGGCCCGGGGAGCGTGCTCATGCCTCTCCATGTCGGCCATTTGTGCCGGCGGACCGGCCTCTGAGAATGCGGGAAGGAAGCCTGGTAGTTTGTCTGGAAAACACTCTTGGAATTGGCGCACCGGATGACAGTGTCAAAAGGGAGACTCAAAGGGGCTTTAGATGGGCTCGCCCCTTATTGTGAGGTGAAAACCGGTTGGGTGAGGGTATGCTTTACGTCTGCGCGGCCGTGCCAAGCGTCACCTTTGAGTGACCTGGTTGGAGCGCCCCTGAGCACTGTGATAATAAGTTTACTTAGGAGTCACCTGGACCGCCACTCTCTTTAAGACCCACATAGGAAACAGTGGCCGTAGCTAGGGGGGCAAGGGGAGGGAATATGGCCCTGGACACCACCTCAGGGTGGCGTGAAAGTCTTGAAATGATGTTCGAAAAAAGAAAAAATACCATTGTTGTGATTTTGTTGTTATTGTCACAGGCAGTCTAGTTCATCCGCTTCAAGTGATAATGATTATAACTGAGATCTCTCCGAAGCACTCACACATACTAAAACTGAGCGGGGTTCCGGGGCTCCGTCACCTTTCACACCAGCCAGGGGCAGTATGTTCATCTTGACTTCCAAGATATAAAGATATTACTGAGATCTCTCCGAAGCACTCTAAACAGCTATTTAACTCAAGAAGCTTCCACAGGCTCGAACCCTGGGACCGTCAGGCAGTATATAGTCATCGGCTTCATGTTTGTGAGAGAACCGAGAGCTCTCCGATGCGCTGGGAAACATGCTAAAACCCAGAGCTTCTGGGGGCTCGTCTTGGGACCCCAGCAAGTTCAGCCTAGTCATCTGTTCAAGATAGACATTAACCCGTCTACGAAAAGCACTGAACATGTAAACTCAAGAGCCTTCCGGGTGGGGTCTCTGCCCCTGAACCCCCAACAAGGGGCTTTTCCCCATTACCCTGTAATTGCCCGCATGCCCTGAGTCGACGGCGATTGCCTTTGCTGCTCATGTGTGGCGATGCTTGCCTGTTTGGGAGGGGTCAGCCCAGTAGCTTGACCCGTCGTTGGATGCATCCTGCCGGACTGTCGCGGGGTGTCTTCGACCAGCTCCCAGCGGACAACTATACATGCAGCAGCGTAGCATGCATGAGCATAGATGCCAGGTATCTGTTATTCAAGCGCCCTGGGTTTGGACGGAGGCCGGCAGCTGGACCGCCTTTGGTCCGGGGTAGTTTCTTAGGCAAGTCCGGTCTGTGAAACAGTCTCTAAAGGAGTTTGGGGGTTGGCTTGTGGAAAGAAAGACTTGTTAACCACGTGGGATCTATTGGTATTGAGCCGGGTGAGCATCTTCCACATGTGGTGGGTTCTCGGGGCCTCAGGACGGTTGTTCTCAGCTGATTTGAGATCCAGAGAATCGGCGATTCAAAGGTTTCCTTGCAGAAAAGTGAGTCTACCTGGAAGCAGATCAGTACACTGTGAGCATCTTTTGGTCTGCCCAATGTTGATGCAAACAATGTACAGACAGGACCTTGCCAGAATTAATTCAGTGAGAGCAGCCAGACATTGTACCCAACTCTTGGCAAGATCACATTGAGAACCACTGTGTTTGGGGAGACGATAAGAAGAATTTCCAATTTAATAATCATTGGTATTGTTCAATTGCAATCTTTTAAGCATGTGCGTGTTTAGTGGTATTACGAGCTAAATGCAGCTCCTTGATTCAGAAATTGATTTCCTTTCCTCCTTCGCTCTTGAGTCAGGTCTATTGTCTTCTTCTGTATATGATTATTCTTCCTCTACTATTATGTAAGACAAAATTGTGGAATCAATCTCCTGATGGCCAAATGTTATAGTGCACCATTCATTAACTTCAACCATGATCATCTGGTGGAGGAATTTCTTGCTCTACCACATCTGCCTGCGTACCAAATCAGGCTTGATATTTGGCTCTCTGGATGTGCATCTCAAAAATTTCTCATACGAGGGCTAGGGACACATCAGTCGATCCTCCAAGGCTTAGGAAGGCATCGATATTCTTGTCAAGTTTTGAATTAGCCCTCGTCTACCGAAGACTCATTTTGTAACAAACCCCGACCCCCCCCCCCCCCCCCCCCCCCACCCCCCCCCCCGCCCCCCTCCCCCCCGGATTTTCGTTACTGAAACATCCGATTCCTGTAAATTGAAATTGGTACCCATGATAGCCAGGAGTTTCTTCTTCAATTCGGTTATCAAAAAAGAAGTGACCAACATCCACTTTATGACGTCACTATGACGTCATGTGAGGAAAGTATGACAAATACATTGGACTGAATTTAGGGTGGAAATTGATATTTCGCAATATTTAGCGACTCAAAAACATTATTATAGCCAATGTGATGAATGCTCTCATTTTTATACAACTAGTCATTTCATCAGTAGAGCCAAAAACCGACAGGAAATTGGACATTCCTAAATTTTTTGGGCCGAAAATGAATTTTCCCTATGTGTGTCTATGGAAATTTTTGCGAAATGCCGAACTTGAGGACGTCATTGTGACGTAATGCTAGGCCAGTTTGGACTCATTTTGGTTAACATTTTTCCAAAGGAAAGAGGAGGACCATACCGATATCGATGGTACCAAAATCCAAGTGCCTGTGATGTTCTGTGTTGTGCTAGGTGTGGTACTCTCCCCGAAGGGGGGGGGGGGGGTGGTTGCATTTGGCAGCCATTTTGTAAAAAGCACCCTCACCGTTAACCCAGGGTGGGGGATTTTTTTTTTTTTGGCCAGACAACCTGAATTCGTTGCTTATGGTATAAGCTTACAAAAATGGTTGTCTCCCAAAATCCCCGGGGGGGTGCAGGGGGGTCATGGAAGCCCGTAGTCTAAGATGAGTAGTCCCTATTCCCAAAAAAAACAATGCAATTCACAAGAGGTGGTAACTGTACACGGAATTTTACCATAGTTGGAGAGCCAGGGTGGCAAATTTGAAGGGGTCTACACAGTGAGACAGAAGGTTAAGAACGGTTCTGGTCAAGTTTGGGGTTGCTTGCTGATTCCAAATCTCTTATTTTGTCGGAAAAGTGGTGGAGTTCCTAAATTTTCCATGTAAGGGGAATCCTTGATTTTGAAAATATAATATTGGAGTTTTGCAGACTCCCCCTCCCAAATTCAACATCCATCATTTTGTAATATTGTCAACTGTAAATTGCTATCTAATTTGCGATGATTAAAAAACCAAACAGGAAATAAAATTACAAACTAGCATTAAGGTTAGTTGTCAACCCTAGTGCTTTTGTTTTTACCACCAAATTCGATTTTTGCACCATTTTAAAACATCGCCTGTTTCTATCGTTGCAGACAATTCAGAGTTGTATTTTTTTGCCGATTTTTAAAAACAGCTATTTGACCATTTAAAAGTCACAAAAACACATGGTCTGAACGGCGAGGAGGAAAGTTAGCACATTTCACGCCTTCAGGCGCAAGGCGCAGCATCGCGTTGCGGTGGGGGATTTTTGCTGCGTAATGTGAAGCGTTGCGCGTGTTTTTTATTACTTTTGCCGCGACGGATTCTTGGAAAAACGAAAAAATAAATATTGAAAATGTAAACAAAGCGCTCGCTTATTTAGACCCAGCTGAAATTTAACCTTTTTATGATTTCTGGAGTTGGAGTCAAAAGAGGTTTGATTCAATAGTG
The DNA here is from genome assembly GCA_023653785.1 of Ophioderma brevispina. Classification (NCBI taxonomy): domain Eukaryota; kingdom Metazoa; phylum Echinodermata; class Ophiuroidea; order Amphilepidida; family Ophiodermatidae; genus Ophioderma; species Ophioderma brevispina. Next base: position 17,066 of record JAMKCH010022237.1, on the reverse strand, counting down.
AATAAAGATGTGTATTTTCATCCATTGCACAACATACTCAATTCGAAGTTAAAAGGTAAATGATTTGAGAGAGAGACAGCTTGAAATGGCATGAAAAAAGTCACTTTTTTACTAAAACACGGATTTCTTCATGTTCAATTTTCGCAAAATTTGGCAAATTTTCAGACACAGATACCTCCAAAAAATACAAAGTAAAAGGTAAGGTTTCACTTTCCTACGATAGCAATCCGTCTTCTCTAGGTGACGGTTTTCTCCATTTTTCATGTTTCGATTTCTAACTAAAGTATTCTTAATATAACTAAATTTGGGAAAAGAAAGGTAAAAATCACCCTTTTTTGACATTTCCTTATATTTCGAAAAAGTAGCTCTATTTTAAAAAAATGAAAAAAACCGTCATAGACCAAATTGTCTTGTTTCATAAAAAATAAGAAATCATGAAAATTCAAATTGGTTTTTGTTAGCTGTCTGAAAATTTTGGGGAAAAATCATGTTTTTTTTAGTATTTTTGTCAAAATACGAAAAGTTTTACATTAATTAGGTGCCATCATCGGGTTATCGTCCAATTTGCTTGCTAGAAATGTAAATTTTACAGACAATCAAATATTTGCGCAGTTTACAAACCAAAAAGAGGCTCGGAAGATCACGGTTGCACTGCCCTTAAGGGACATTCTCAGGTTAAAATATCAATTTTCTTGTGCAACGCTAAAAAAATATAAATGGTAGACATTGATTCTTTTTCATTAAAAAGTTATCGCAGTGGTCCAATACAATCCCAAAGAACATTAAGGGTAATCTTTACTTTTGCATTAAAGGGGCACTCCGATTCAAACTATCACATTTAAAATCTTCCAGTCCAAAGACTTGAAGCATTCAACTGACAAAAAACTTAAAAGAGCATCAATTATTAAGTTATTGATAGCACTTATGAATTGCTTCATTGTCTATCTATGACTGTGTAAGGAATCCCAAATAGGCATTAGAGGGGCAAAAAGTTACAAATATAGCATTAAAGATGCCTTCTTACTTTCAAACCTTGAATTTTCGTGTGCAAAGGTTGAGTGTATACTTTGGCCATCAAACAAAACTTCAAACCAGATCTCATAGGTGGACTATGACACAATATGTAGTGGGTTTATCCCTTTTCCATTTCCCAGCAATTAAACATGTCTCTAATCCATAAGTACACTTTCCAGCAACCTTCTTGCGAGTGGAGAAAACAAATCGTGGTGGGTGTCGTAGATGTAAGTCTCGTCCTCTCACTTTGCAAGACACTGCGCTAGCGGATAGGTACCCTTCCACGACTCTTTTCCCACAATACACTGGATAATCCGGTGGCAGATGGTCGCAGATAAGCTACTCATGTATCTTGTAGAATTTGGACAGTGGCCTTTCCCATCCGTTTTAACAAACACGCTTAAGTCTTTTGCAAGGTAGAAGCCGAACTCATCGATCCGCGTTCTGTTCAAAAATGTGGGATAGGAGGACCATTTATAGAATGCCCAGGATGAGGATTGAGCTTAAACATCGTGGCACGACTAAAGAGCCTGCCAGGCGAATTTTTGTTCTTATGCGCTTATGTGATTATGAGGTAAATCCAGCGGGCTGATTGTGTCAAGGGCAGGCCAGGGGTGTCAATGTGGAGTTGTTTGGATACTATACAGTCCAGATACCGCTCAAGGGCCCTAACTGAGCACCATGGAACCTATGAATGGAATGCAACTTGGCGAATCGTGGACAGCAACACGCTTTGGGGTAAAAGAAAGAATTTGTTTTGGCCAGGAACCCTGTCTGTGAAGAAGAGATTACCTAGCCCGGCCCAAAGCAGAGCAGATACCTCATCAGTGAGCAAGACTTGCCGGTCTCACACCCCATTCTGCTTCAGGCAACAGCCACCAAGAAGGTGGTCTTCCTAGAAAAGTCCAGGAGACTAAGACTCCTGGATGGTTCAAAACTCTTTTGGTGAAAGGAATTGTAGCACCGAGACCAAGTCCTATTCCGGAACAAGGTTACGCAACAGAGTACGAACCAAGAAAATACCCTTCCCCAGGTTGGTCAGGAAGCGGCTAGCGGAAAACGTCGTGCCATTCCAAAAAACCCTATGAAGCTCGTAGATGAGTTGTGCGGTAAGGAAATTCGCAATTTGACTTAGAGTTGCAGACACTGGGTTGCTATCTGATCGGCATGACATTACACGAAGGGGAGTTAATGTCAAGAATCGTAAAATTCTCACACCTTGCCTGCGCAAGAGCGTGACCGCCTGAGAATAGTCTGCGGAAATGCACCAGACCAGGTGGCAGAGCGTGGATGGTGCATTCTGGGACGATTGGATGGGCTGGCGGACTTCTTATCAGGTCCACGCGCATGAAAACCCGGATCGGTTCCCCTACTAGCAGGTTGCACCCTGGACCCACAGGTGGGATGGCCAAAAAGGGGCCGCCAATAGGACCAGACAGGTAGTGGACTGAGCCACCTTCTTGGCGAATCGCGGAATCATAGCAGTTGGGGTGAAGACTAGGTAAGGGGCCCCGACCCAATCCGCCGCCAGTGCATGTCGCCCATATTACCTGGTGATTCGGCTCCGAGAGTAGTAAGCAGGACGTTGATGATCCCCATCTATTTTGGAAAGGTCCACGTATAGACCATCGTCCCTCTAAAGATTATGCGGTTCACCGATGGAAGGATCTGCCACTCCACCGCAGATATGCTCTCAACCTATTATCCCTGGGACATGGAGGCATTTCAGCCTGATTTTCCGGCCATGACACCATGGAGCCGAGAACATCTTTGCCAAGGTGAGGCTCCTAAACACATCCCTACTGTTGATGTACGTCACCAACATCGTTTGGCAAGGGGGAGGGTCCACCGACCTAAGGATAGAAAGATAGCCCAAAGCGTCACTGGGCCGCGAACCAGCGGACTGACACCGGAAAGAGGGAAGTGAAGGCCCTCCCCGACTCCACGCGGTCCGTCGTCAGGGTATTGAGGGCACAATGACTGAATTTGGACTCTTTGGATCAAATGAGTGGATGAGTCCTTACATTGGACTGTATGAGAATAGATCTCGGGAGAAGGGATATGAAGAGGGGGGGGACAGGACGATGGTGTCCTCCTGCCGGAAGTGTCTGCATCTTTAGTTTGCAAAACGAGACGACGCCAATCAGGCTGACCAGCAGACCCAGGAGACGAAGCTCTGTTAGGACAAAACACCGACGGACTGCCCAGGATTAAACGGGCACAGCCGTTACCGGCTTTCATCCTCAGCTAGCCTGTTTCCAAATAAGTGAGAGACTGCAAAGGGTCAAGCCGACTTTCACATCACTAGTATAAAGAAAGCTTAAGTGCTCGGACAAACAGCACAACATCCAAGCTAGTATGAAGGACTACATTCAGCCACTCGTCTAAGTAATACGAAAAATGGTGTTCTTTAGAGTCCAGAATTTGGCCCACCCACCTGGACTACTAGAGTGAAAGTGTCTGGGGAGGAAAGGAACTGTGGTAGAAGATAGCTAGGCGTCTTGAAAATCAGGTGTAGTGCCCGCCAACCTTTCGGAAGAACTTTGGCATGGCGGCTTGTGTTCTACATACAAACGTGCCAGCAGTATGTATTTTAGTTAAAGGTGCATGAGAGATTTCCAATATCACTTGTTCCTAAAAATGTGGAAATTCGGATTTTTGTACACTAAGTACTGCTTCCTATCAAAAATATCCCCAACTGAAATGTTAAGCTGAAATCATTTCTTTGGGGGAAAAAAACATTTTGAAATTGACCATCTTACTATATGGAGTAAATTACCTAAATCTAGTTAGTGTTCGTATATTGAAATTAAGCAAATCAAAATCGCCTTTGTTTTCACTTTCAAGGCATTTCTGTATAGCCAATAACAGGGTAAGAAATCTTCTGGGGTCTTATCTATATGAATTCATTACATATGACACGATATAGGATGCCCAAAAAATTTCTTGGTGCACCTTTAAGGAGCGCCTCCATTTCCCTTGGTGGTGAGGAAGAAGATGGAATAGAGGCCGTCTTGTTATCGGAAATGATAGCATAACAGCCCCCTTGCATACCAGCATGGAGATCTCCTGAGGCTGGAGGAGAGGTTCCTTCGCATAGCGTCCGATGGAAGAGGGGTATGAGAATCCCTTGGAACGGAGGCGGAAGGGCGGTAAACTAGAGGCGATACTTCGAAGAGACCCACCAATAGAATCCACTGATCGGAGGTCACCGTTGAACACGCCGCCGCAAAATTGAGATGCCCCCAACTTTGGGTGGACTTTGGTGGACTTCCCGTGGCCTTTATCGGCCCTTGTGGTGCTTATCCACAGATTTTCACTCTTATTACTTGGTCGCTTGGGGCTGGAAACCTTATAAAGAACTATCGGCTATGAATAATTTGGTTTAGTACTGGAGGATTGATTGGATATTTAAATGATGAAAAAAGGAGTACATGTAATTTTAAATTTGATATTGCCCTTATTCTTAAGTGTTAATATTTCACAACTACATTTGATGTCAACATAAGAAAGTTTGCATCAGCTTACGTGACAGGATATACCATTCCCCTGCAATACTGTAGAAGAAAGTTTCAGTCATGATGGTTCATATGTGTCCTAAAATTACTAAAAGGTTCTTTGATTTCCTTCCATAAAGATGTCAAAAGTCTCTTAAAATGAATATTGTGCTGTGCTGTCTTTTGTTGTGTTGCATTTGCAACTAATCTATTGCAAAAATGTAGGAAAAAGTACGTAAATATGCATTATAATTATCATTAATTTCCCCATTGAAAACCATAGAATACCCTTTAATACACTTCCTTCATTAATTGCCTTCAACTCAGAATAATGACATGATCAAAAACTATTGAATGCAATTCTCCATTGACTAAATAACCACTGAAATAATAATATATACCATGAAAAGGACCACATATATTCTATAACTCTCAACATCAGGTAGAGTCCCTTTAATAGCAAATTTGAGTTACTTTCCACCACTTTATGAAAGTAACAATAAACAGTTCGAAATCAGCACCCTTAAATTGACCAAGATCAAACTCTCAAACCTTCTGTGGCTATGTGTAGACCTCAACCTTTTCTAGAGGCCTTTTGGGGAGCTGGCCTCTTCAACGACCACCTAACTAAACATCCTAGATATTGCAAAATAAAATATACTTTTGGATTGCTCATGCTCATCAACAAAACTTGTAAAAACCAGTTTTGCAAGATCCATGCATTTTGAAAAGTTTGGCCCATGTACAAGGCCAATCAAAAGTTCCTGACCTTGATCACACTTTTTTACCATATCACTAACTTAAAACATACAAATATGCCAATATATATTTCTGATTCTTTAAAGTGAAAGGAGGAGATGTTTTAGGATACCAAAGTTCTCTCAAATTTCACTGGATCGGTTAATGTAGACCACCTACCGAGAACGTTTGAAGCTTATTAGACAAACAGGTGGCAAAAGAAACCTGCAAACCTTGTTGAACTTGCCTGCTATCGTAATTCGTTCCCCATAGAAAAACCAGCTTTGGAACTGCGGTCGTGCACGACAGGAAAGTACTAAATCATCATCTTATTACATAAAGACGGAAGATTAGGGCTATTCACTTCAGGTGTGCTCAATATTGGTAAGCATTCCAAAAATATGTAAAAAAAAACGGGGTTCGAGAAAAATTGGGGACGCTTCTCCTGGAATCTCATGTCTCTTTACGATGGAGACAAATGATTGGAGATACCTGTCAACTAAATCGAACCACTTTATATGACTGATTCTTTTAGATCCACGATGGCCGCCAAACGGACCCCGTGGGACAATGTTTGATGTGGTAGATCAAAATTCTAAGATGAGTCGTAGAGTATCTAAAAAAAATGTTAGAATTAGTTTTACAGGGGGGTGCATGGGAACCCATGGAATCTGCTAGACTACTTCTTGTGGGTTCAAGAGTTGTGTAGTGTAATCCAGGCTTACTGTAGATGTCCTGGATGACATTGAAGCAGAAGATGAAATAAGTGGCAAGATAACACTGGTCTTGCCTGTGGCATATCTTCGGGTTTCAGGGCATGGACATCCATGACCAACGTAATTGAAGTTAACCAAATGGAGTGGAGTAGTAGCTTGCAAAAAGTGATCAGTAACACAGGATTCCCTAATAATAACAGCTGTGAATAGCCGCATTTTGTTTTACTGAGATTGTTTGTGGAAGAAACACTGGCAGCAGTTGATTTATTTGAACAATTTATGTAATGAAAAAGGTATACAGGTTTTCATTGCAGTTTGGTCAAACCAAGGTTCTGGTAGCCAAACAAATTCCAGTGAACTCGGTTGCGACTTCAACCCTAAGTAGTCTTCCAGACGACAGCTGAGTTTTGGTGAAATGGGATATACAGACATCTGGGATTTTGCAGTTATTTTGCTGTGTGCCAGCAATTATAAGCCAATTTGGTGCACCCCATGGTGTATTATTTTAGAAAATAGCGAAGCTGTGCAAATTATGCATTCAGTTGTAAGAAAAATGGCACTAATTACTATACCCTTTGACCTAATCATGTGCTTTGATTCTATTAATGTGGATGGAGGCTTGTACATTACTAGCAGAAAGGACAAGTGCTCTTTTGGCGTGATAATATTGTAGGTTATATAGAAAATATTGAGTGCACTGTGGTCCAGTGGATTGAGCACTTGTGCGCATCAGAGGTTTGGTTCGAGTCCCACTGCTGCCAACGTGTGGTGCCCTTGAGTAAGGCGCTTACCTCAATTACGCCTCCCCCCCAGGGGATAATGGGTACCAGCATTATTCACTGCATTGGAAAGCTAACCAGACTCGCTGTGGGACGCCGCCCGGGCACAGACACGCCCACAGCAAAAATATACGGAGGAGTGGCCAAACGCTAAGGAACGAGAGATGGGCACTCCGAGCACAATCTGCTCGAGCACGAAGACTTGTATATAGAACACTTGACCTGTGAGTCAATGCCTTGTACAGGAGCTTAGCATTGATTTGTTATCAATCCAAGTTGACATGGAAATAAACGCACCACACCTTCCGCCGTGTTCGCGGTATGCTTAAGTCGACGCACTGATCGTCATCACATTTTAAACTTTAGAGTAATGAAGATTTCTGTCGAATTGTCAACATTCTGGAAATAATAATGAAATTATATATTCTTCCTCTGTATACAAACAAAATTTAAATATTTTCAGAAAGAGTTTCATTGTTGAAAGGATTCAAGGATTAAAGCCATCGTGTGATAAAAATATGTGGACGCATGGATGCATCATTGTTGATTTGTAATGAACCACTCTGTAACATGTTTGAAATCTAATCATGAACAGCTTTGAATAGGCAGAAGACATGTATTTTATGGTCCTTAAGCATTTCAGTGTTGTTTATGGTCCACTACATGCAAGTGGTCTACTGGAAGGTTGATACCAGTATCGCTCGAGTCTAGATCAAATGAGTGACTCGGTTGGTGATATTATACAAATAATAAGGCTTTTCACACCGAGTGGGGGGATCGATCAACTTTTTCAATCGATCACCGTTTGTAGACTTCAAACCAGCCAGAAAATTCATTATAATACTGTGCCACTCTGACAGTAGTAGCAGTAGTAAAACCAAAGTTTTAAATCCGGTTTTGTCCCCACTAACGGGGTGGAAACGCGCTTTCACCTCACATTCACACATGCTGTGTTGAGGAGGAGCAAAAGACACGCACATAACATATCGTTTTTCTTCCGGAAATATACACATGTATCTGCTAAATGCACTAGGTAGGAGACTATTCATATGTTGAATATCCTTGTCAGCCCTGTTAAAGTTCACGGCGGAAAGGAAAATGCACAATTTCTGTGCGGAAACAAATCATGGTGGAAAAGCATATCACTTAAAAGATGGTCAGGTACCTCGGACAGTAAAAAAAAAGTCACTGGCAATTTCATACTGCGGTAAATGGTTAAATGCCTCAGAAGTATTTCGTGACCAGCTCATTAAATCCTGCCTTTGGAAAGCTTTTACATGGCAACTTAGCGTTAGTGCACATTGAGAAGAGGGCTGCATATCTTCAAAAAAACCGTGCAAGAATCCCCCGGCGGGGGGGAGCAAATGTGCGATATTAATTAGCATTTACATACCTAATTTGCATAGGGTATGCCCAACATGTATAAGGACGAGGACCTCTTCAACCACTCCTTCCACCAAGTTACAACATACATCTTACAAAACTCCAGATATTGGCAGTTGCATTTAACAAATTTAAAAAGAATTGCCCTTATGTATTAGCTCATTCATACCTAACCCACAAATATCATGCACTTATAATTTGTCGGAAGGAATGCAGTCCATGATTGGCTTTCATATAGAGAAGGACTTTTTTTGATACGAAAAGTACCGTTTCAAAGAGAGTAGTCAGCACAAACCAGTCAACCTAACCAAAATGGAACCACACCAGGCCCGTCGAGGGGGTGCGGCCGCACCCCCCCCCCCCCCCCCCCAATCCCACAAAAAGGGGTTAAAAGGTCCACTTTTTGCTGATTTTTTTGCTAAAAGGTTAAAAAAATTAGAGAAATTTTGAAGAAAAGTAAACTTTTGTTGTAAATGTTCAAAATTCAAAAAAAAAAAAAAGTCCCCCCCAAAGCGGACCCGTTTTAGGGGGGTTAGCGCCACTTCTAGTAAAAAAAGGTCCACTTGTCGAAAAAAGGTCACTTTTTCGAAAGTCCAGCACCCCCAAAAAAAAATCTTAGACGGCCCGGAACACACAGACACACAAAAAGAAATCTGCGTCCACCAAAATAGCACCAAAAAGATGAATTCATGATGGCTTTCATGTAGCCGAAGGAATGTTGTGTATCGGATGTACCGTTTAAAGGTTGCAGCACAAAACCAAGTCAACCTAACAAAAATAGAACACCACACAGAAAAAATCTGTCTGTCGCAAAAATCCCCCATGCCCTTTTAGGCCATGGGGATTAAAAATGGCAATCAATTGCAAAAGTGGATCGATCATCGGCCATGTGGAAAGCTCTATTACTGCCTATGTGTGTAATAAGTAGTAAAAACTATTATAGATCAATTTGACTATCGCTTAATGGAACCCGTAAAATTTGTCCGAGGGGAAATTTTTACTCTTGCCAATGTAGGTATGCCAATTGTTTCATATTAATGGTTCCAACATTCTTGTTATGCTATGTACAGTAAAAATTCAGTACACTTGAGAGAGTGACAACATTTCATTGGTTTTCCTAGCCATGTGATGTGAGATGATATAACATGTCTTCAGCAGGTTAACCGCAGGGGCGGATCCAAAGAGGGGGCGCCAAATTTCAGGGCGCCCACAAAGCTAGATCTACACGCCGCCCGGCGTCTGTACGCGTCATTCTCAGCGATCTACAGGCACCCTGTGCATTAAAAAGTCATTTTTAGAGATCTACAGTGCGCCCGGTGCGCTCTATGCGGCGCCAGCCCTCTGCTCTGCAAAAATAGAGGGGGGCGCGCGCCGGGTGCGCCCCCCTCTAATCCGGCCCTTGTACAGGTCAATGTGATTGAATAATCCAATAGTATACCAAATCATGATGTTTTTGAGTGCAATGGTAAGAATGTTTGCATGATTGAATGATGAAACGTTCCATTCAACATTTTCATCTTTAACAAATGAAAATATTCTTTCCATTGCATGGATGCCAGTGGCGGTACCAGGAACTTTTGTTGACGAGGGGTAAGAAAACAATCTTCGTCAACGCAAGATACCAATAGGGTATTAATAGGACCAGTAAGCAGTTAATTAGTAACCAATTTCCATGAAACTCAATCGTGTCACCACTCGCTCAAAAAAAACCCTTACAGCTTTTAGACAAATGTACCGACGGACCGATATGCCTACAAAACATCTCGGTCGGGGGGGGGGGATTATTTCCCTTCCCCCCTGGCTACGCAACTGCATGATGCAAAACATTTTTGTTTTATGCACCATCTAATTGATCCTTGTCACTACGCTCAGCCTAGCCTTGACGACACAAGCACTTGAATATTAAAAAAAATCGGAGATTCTCCGATATTAATTCAATTACAAAATTCATTCTCCTTGCGACACATAAGAACTTCTACAATTCATAGGTATAAAGTTTACTAGCAATTACCAATTTATGCAACGCAAAAATCTAAAAAATATTTCGAAATTAAGGAAAAATGTCAAAAAAGTGTGATTTTTAACCTTTCTTTTTCCCAAATTTGAGTAATATATTGGAGAATATCGGTGTTAAAATCGAAAAAGAAAAATTGCGAAAACTGTCCCTAGAGAAGACCGACTGCTATCGTAGGAAAGTTAAGCCTTACCTTTTACTTCAGTATTTTTGGAGTTATAGTGTCTGAAAATTTTCCAAAATGTGCGAAACTTGAACATTGAGGAAATCCGTGTTTTAGTAATAAAAGTGACTTTTCACGCCATTTCTAGCTGTCCCCTTCTCAAATACTTTATCTTTGAACTGCCAAAATTGAGTATGTTGTTGTAAGTGATGAAAATACATCTTTATCAATATTGAATCAAACATCCTTTGTCTCCAACTCCAGAAATCAGAAAGAAATTGAAAATTTAATCTGGTTCCACATTAAGACTTTGTTTAAATTTTCAAATATTGTTTTTCGGTTGTTTCTAGTGTGTTCGCACAAAAGTACATTTAAAGCACGCGACGCTTCATTACGCAGCAAACATTCACCACGCGACGCGATGTTGCGCCTGACGGCGTGACATGTGCTTAAATTCCGCCGTAGTTAAGATTATGATGGTGGTTGTGATTTAATGGTGGATAACCATGGTTGGGTAACGATTTCTAGTTAGAACACAGGTTGATGTTGATGTTTAAAAAAACAAAAAAAAATTTTGCGTGCAAAAATCAGAAATTCGTGTAAAAACAAAAGCCACTTGGGGTTTAAACCACTGCCCTTAAGTTTCTTGGTGTTTTTCAAGCAGCTATGATTTCCTTTATATTATGTTTTCAGCGGTGATATTAAGAAAATGCCAAAAATAAATTAATTTTTGGGCTAATTATGGTGATTATTTCCTGGAACTTTACAAATCAAAAGGTGCCCATAGTTTTTATAAATAAGATTGTGTTTCCTAGATTTTTGTCCTAAAAATCTTTTTTGCATTTTTTGGCAAACTTGGAAAATTTGCATCCAAAATTTGGAAATTCCAATGGTTGTTATGCCTCCAAATGATATTTTATAATGCTCTGCCTACTTAATTGGAGGCAATTTTGATAATCTGTTTTTAATTTGCTTTGTGAGCCTTCAAAGTCAAATCCAGAAAAAATAAAATTCAAGGACTTCAGGTGCCATGGTTAAACCCATGCAACAAAAAAAAAATGAAATGGCTCCGCTTTAGGTTGCACAGCTTGATACATGTAACTTACCTAGATAGCAAACAACTGGTGAAAAATACCGTATAGGTTTCATACTGGTGGTAAAGTACTTGTCCCATTCGTTCCTGTACAAAATGGCGAGATGAAAACGTCATCTTCTCAATGGAACATCTCAGTACCTTCAAGCTAACATTCATGCTTTGAAGATCATCATATCTCATATCCAATTACTGAAAATTAGGGTAGTCTATCCCAAAAATTTTCGAGCTACTGGACCGTGACGACTAGCATGCACTGTGCACGCTGGAGGTCAGAGCACTTTTTAGTCAGGTGTTACCTGTAAGAATACAGTTAAAAATGGTGGTCGGATCAAAAATAATAACATATCAATGTTCAATCTTTTTTGATATTCCTACAGATTTAACATTACTATGATGCAACCATGATTTGCAACCAGATCTCGCCATTTCTCTCAGTTTTTAGGGTTATACGTAGGCGAGGGTCCGCAAAAACCATCTTTTGCAGCAGGGGCTGGATATTCTTACCTCTGGGTCCCCATTAGTTATGGTTGTGAATCCTTATTTTAGGACTCTTTTGGAAGCAACTGTGCACTTTGCTGCAGCTAAATTTTGACATTTTTACCTCATATCATTTGCTATATACGTATTGATATGAAAGTAAAAATGCATTTCTGAAAGTTTCACGTATTGTTTCATGTTTGATCTCTTCACAACCCCATGTGCAGGTATTTAACTATCTTACATGGCCATTCAAAATGTCACCACTTATAAATGACCCGGCCTCCCCTGAACTAAAATGCTAAACGGCCCATTCAATTCCACTTCTATTAATTGCTGCTAACATATTCTTATCACGATTGATAAGGGACATGTAAAATTTATGAAATGGGATGAATATTTAAATGTGTAGTCATCGGAGAAGACATTATAACAAAGAACAAACATCTTGCTGATATCAACTGTGTTTTTTCACTATGTGTTGATATCTTGATGATAATAATGCGATGTATTGATAAGGGTGGGCAAATGACCCACCATTTTTTTTCAAGACAAACTAGATTCTATGGCCATTGGGCTGCGTCTTACATAAAGCGGGATGGCTGATTAATTATATAACATTTTCATCTTGATTGGATTATCTTGGACCCTAAACCGCTTTAAAAGCTACGTGCTGATATTTCAATCCTTTTGGATGAGAGCTCTAAAAACATGATTTTGCAAAGCCTATAGGGGACGGTGTAAAATTAATATAGTCAACCAAAAATGGGGCACTTTTGCTCATAAAAATCCAAACCAAACTCTTTAGCATTAAGGTAGAAGAGGAGGGATTTAACTTTTTTTATGACGGAACATGAAAGAAACTTAAGTCTTTGGGGTGGTGTAAATAATAAGTATATCACAAAGTACTAAAAAAACTGCAATTTCAAATTTCTTGATCGTTAATTAGCTAATTTAGTGCAAATTACAAAGGTTTTGAAAAAAGTAGTCCGCAATACATGTCACAGAAAGTTGATTGAGGTGTCAATGAAAAGCTTTTGAAAAGATCTATGCATTGTCTAACTTTGAAGAACATCCCAAACATATAGAGGGGGTTAGGGATACCGAAAAATATGATTTGTACCCACACTGAATTTGGAACATCTGACCAAACTGAAAAATGTCCAAACTTGAGTGGTTTGAAAGTTATGACCAAATCCACAGCTCTTGGTCTAAAGATCATTTGTGTCAAAAGTTTAGACTCTATAGCGGGTGTTTTGCCTGCACATTTTAAAGATCGCAAAACTCATGAAAAAATGTAATAAAGAAAAACACTTAAATATCTAGAAACACTTAATTTGCATTATTATGCAATTTATGTGAGGTAAAAGCAATTTTGAAAAAACAGATTTAGAAAGTACATGAAAATGTTAGAAATGTTGATACTACTTGCAGACTTAAACTGTATTCCATTTGAAGGTACGATATGTTAAAAGTAAAATGTTAAAATAGCTGGGTGAAAAGCAATAAGAAACAAAAAGAAATTTTTTGCGGACACTACATTTCCTTGTTTTCTGTTGTTTGAGGCAAGCTAATTACGATCAAACGGTGAACTAGAAGTGATAACTATCGGTCGAACCGTGAATAATGTTAAAAAAAAAAAAAATTTTGAAAAAACAATATTTTGAAAAAAATTTTGGGTCCAATCCCTCCCCTTCTACCTTAAGAATTCACAGAGTAAGAGAAAAAGAGATTTCTTTAGGGCCCAAGATATGACCCACTTGTGAATAAAATCTGGGGTTCTGAGACGAGGCTATTGCGATCGGGCATATCGTTTAGACTCTCGATTAAATTTTTTGACCTAGATTTCTGTGGATAGGCAAAGTCAAATAAAGCGATTTCGATAAGTCGTCACTTGCTGCGCTACAATAGCAAACAACACTGTTCATACCCCGATTGACCTCCGTGTCACATCCCAGAAATTCTGGAATTGTATTATGCTGGGATGGTTCACGGAGGTCAATCGGGATAATCAACAACAATAGTGCCTGAATTATCGAACTCCATATTCGTGGTGACAATTTTAGACATGACTTTTGTATGGTCAATAAATAAAAGGCAAAAGAAAACTAGTAACTAATATGCTTCCCAATTGCAAAGTTTCAGTAGTATAGCAATTGATAAACATTGATGCAATGCTATAAATAGATAATCAGCCATTAAAACGGTAGACATTTCATATAGAATCCCATTGATGCAAAGAGGGCTTACATATTGATTCCGTCATGCACTGTATGACGTCGTGCAGTAGCGCTTGACGGATCTGAAGGGCAATACCTCATTTGAATCAATGGGACTTCTATAGAAACGTCTACCATTAAAAAATGACAGACTTAAAAAAGGTTATTTTATGAAAGGTCATGTGCCATGCTTCAGTTAACAAATCTCGGTATCAACCATTCAATTCAATTGCACTTAAAGGGGAACAAAACCACCAAGTATTCGATAAGACATGTTTATTACATATACGATCATTCGAATAGAAGTAATTTCAGCCTCCAAACCTGTTCCCTCTAAAAATCAAAATATTCAGTTTCATGGGTGATATCCATTTTATTGATGACGTCGCCCGGGCCCACCAAAGAGTGCCTGTGAAATAGTCATACATGTGTCCTATATTGAAATACATGAACAACTAAAACATTTCTTTGTGATGGGCAGCAATTGCTGTATCAAATTAACATCCATGGTATTTTAAAAGGCACACATTCAGATTGACTAATAGAGATGTATGCATTTGCTCAAGGTCAATGGCTAATAGTCGGATTCATGTCTTTGATCCCAGGAGTGGTTGTTTGTAGGAATTCTAAGGTATATTTTACCAAAAAAAACCTGACTGAAAAACTAATTTCGGCCATTCATTGGACCATTCGCTTTTCACGGGAAGTAGATTTTCTCTTTGACCACTTTATAATCCGAAAGTATCCAGCCCACACACGCATTGCACTGTGCATCTTCTCTATACATAGCCGCCATTCATCACTAAGAATAGATGTTTTGACGGTAACACATTGCTTCATGATATAGGAAGCCTGGCATGGTCGCTTTGTTTTTTTCTTTCGGCACTCTTGGTTGGGGCCAGGCTACTCATCCAAGTCCAAAATGGAAAAACCTAATTAATACTTTTAATTTTTTGAGATGGGAATGGTGTTTGACATGAAAGATACAAAAAATTACTCTTATATTGTGTATCTGCTGGTATATCTAAAACATAATAAGCTGTTGCTCTTTCAAGGTTTAGGTTCCCCATTAGGATATTGAGCCTGTGTCCCAATCATAATCAGTCCTTTCACATTCAGTTGTACCCTGTAGGGCAGAATTTGGCTGTTTGTGTGCATACAAGTACAATATGATATTGTTGGGTTTGGTTGTGGCTTAAGGTACGTTCATACATCTACTGCAATGCAGTGCAGTGATGCAGCAACTACCGAATTATATCAATCATTCGTTCTTCTGCACCTTGATGCAACCAATGCAATGCAAGTTAAAACAAATTTAACTTTGTTGCAAGTACTGCATGCAGTAGGGCAGAGGGCTGCTATCAGGAACACAACCCAACACAGTGCAGTGCGAAGGGAAGTATAAACGGACCTTTAGTAGTTGGCTTGTGATGCTTTAAAGGGCATTTCGTGATCCACAACCTCGTCCCTGACATACCTAAAAGAGTTGGGCACTTTTTTCTAAACAAGAAGCATCAAAGATGCATGTAAACCCTTGCTTATGATACAGCAGGTATCTACCGCCTGTCTCAAAAAAAACTTGCTATAAGTGAAAAAAGTGCCCTCTTGGCAATTACAACATTGTTGTGACATGGATTTACTTAATCACCTTTCAAGGCACAGTCTTTTAGCTTTCAAATGCCCGTTTGTTTCTGTCAAATTGTCTGTGGTAATCTCGAGATGTTTTCGTAAACACCGGACGAGTAGGCGGGAAGGCCCAACTTTTGTGAACACTCCGTGACTCAATGACTAATAATCTCTCCACAGGTATGTTAGATTGATATGGTCATTTTCATTGATTTTTCATATTAACAGAAAATCGGTGGAAAGTCGGTTTTTGTAAATGGGAACACAAAACAGAATTTGACGTTTTGTAAAAATGGGTAACATTGGTCTCAACCCCGGTGGTGTCACTTCCTATTCAAAGGCGTAAGTAACGCTATGATCGTTCCCACAAGTCAAAAAAAATACGGGGGTCCCTTTTGTCGGTAGTCTTCAAGTACATCTCAGACAATTTTGACCCCTTTTTTACATTGAAAAACAGTTGTACCTTTAAAACACAACTTTTTTTTTATGCATTTCAAGTACACTTGTACAAAATCACCACTTTTTGACATTTCAAGAACACACACAAAAGACATATTTTCTTTCAAAAGGATGAACTCTGTAATCCTTTTTACCTGTTTTTAATTACCATCTTAAGCCTAATATATGAGGGAAAACAAATAACAGAAAAGTACACTGAATTCAAATAACCGAAAAAAGTAAAGTACATTGAATTGATGCCCCAATTAAAATATCAATTCGATTAAAATAGCTGTGTGAACAATTCAAGAGTTAAGTCACTAAATGCTTTGCTTGCATTGCGCACAACCGTGCAACAAGCTACAACATTAGTCCTATATCATGATTTTCTTAATTTATTATTTATCTTATTTTATTTATTTAAACTTTCTTTAGGCAGGGTAGCCCCTTCAGTGACAAAGCACTGATGTACAAGGAGGCCAGGCTGCATATACACACATTGGACATTGATACATACATGTGGGATAAACATTACTATAAAACAATAACCAGGTGGTCGGGGTATATAATAAATACCAGAATAAAATACACAATGAGTTATAAATGAAATAGAGATATATAGATAGATTGTACAAAATAGCTTATTGTGGGTTTTGCAAATGTCGATGTTTTAAGCGGATCACTCATTGTTTTATAATTACAGCGGATAACTGAAGGAAGACTGTTACCTATTTTGGTTGCTCTCATATGGAAAGCACGTTTCCTGATTTAGAATTCCAAGGTGGTTCATACAAAGAGTGTGTGGTTTGACTTTATGGGTACCCTTAAAATGAACTGAGGCATAAAAGGATACTTGGAAGAAAGTTAAACTGGGGCAAGACCTTTAAAGCAGTGAAAAATAAGACA